>JAGFPH010004176.1:110260-126498 GCA_018207615.1 Philaenus spumarius
CAGTGCCACAATGGCCTTATTTACTACAATGGCTTTATAATGAAAATGTTATTTAAAAATCGCCTTCAAAAATTCCTCAGCTGAAAAGCTTGAGGAATACAAAGATGAAACAAGACTGCGCGCGACCCCTGCAACAGTGCTTCATGTAAACGAGAAAACAACCCGAAACGCTCCTCTCTACAGCTGTATCTAAGTAGTACAATTTCTTGCAGCTGAGAGCGTTGACATTGCCTCATTTTAAATCATTTTATAAATCCATATATTTTAATTGTGTTAATCCATCTATTTAATCAATACTTTTAACTACACATTTTATATTGTGTAAAGAAAAAAGTTCAAAACTGGTACTTCAAAAATATTAATATTAATAATAATTTGGTGATAAATGAAAAAATGTAAAAAAAAAATGTTAAACGCAAAACGGATGCGTATTGTGACTTTGTTTAAAATGAGACCTTGCAACAATTTTATGATAAAAAGCAAACGAAATAAATGGTTTAAAATTTAACATGATTCTTATGGAATAAAAACCAAGATGGCCGACACTACAACCATCTTAATAGACCCTTAATGGACTCGGGTAAAGATAGTAGATCATAGTAAGATAGTAGAAATGGGTCTTTCGCCATTTTCGTCTACATCAGAAACTAAAAGTAAAAGTATTGTCAGCTATAGTGGCATAAAATTAATTTAAATGAGTTTTAAGATTCATTTTCCGAAAACAATAATTACAACTACAGTATATAGCTAAAATAAATTCAGTGAAATTTAAAAATAAGTAAAATCGCTATCACTAAATAGTTTCTTCTTCAAAGACAATTAAAAATGTATGCTATCATAGGGGGTCCCACCAAGAGGTTTAAAAGTTTGATTTCATATATCTTGCACATTAATGCATAAATCTTTTTAAAACTTGGCACACCTCACAATAGAGGCTTTAGAAATGTTCTGTGAAAATTTTAGCATTACAACACTTGCAGAAACAAAATGGTGGAATAATGAAAAATGTATTAATTTTCCCCCTCTGTAAATAGGTATTTAAGAAAACCTTACTGATTTTGTAAGTAAAATATTTTTATTTTTATTCTAATGGTGTAATGTATTTTGACTAGAAAACTAGGATATAACATGGTGGAAAACTTAAAACCAAAGTCTAAAATTACTTAAACTGTAATCCATCTACAGCGACATACTGGTAACAGCGCTCAACAAATGATTCGTACGCTTTTAAAAAGAAACCCTGCGGTATCCGCAGAAGTTCCTTTGCGTGTTTTAAATCCTAAACACTGTTGAAGCTGTAGGAATAAAAATGATCCATCAGGTAACTCCATAAAAAGAAGTCACACAAAGTTAAATCTGTTGATCGGGGTGGCCCAGGGGTGCCCACAGCATGGTTTGATGGCGCAAGTTGCGCCATCAGAATTTTTGGGGGGGAATCAATTTTTGGGGTGTTTTTCACAGTTTGGGGGGGGGAATTTTCATATGTTCCTGATTAAAATCAATATAAAATATGAAGATTTGACGATTCCCCCCAAGAAACTGGGAGATAATCTGTTGTTTCTATGTGTTAAAAATCTCCAATTAATCGTGTGAAAGTGCCGTATTATTGACAGCCAGGCAATTCGACTATTACTGCTTGTAGTGCAGTGTAGAGACGAGCCGATAGAGGGTGCCGCGTGTGGTGTAAACAAAGTAAGTACTGTATACACATATTATAGACATTTACAGCATTGATAGCCTGCCAAGGTCATTCTGCAAACAACTGCCCTCCCCCTCACAACAGTCCCAAAACCATGGTGTAAAACGGTGTAAGTAGATAAGGGATGCTACTCAGAAAGACGAGTTTTAGACGGGTTCAACGCATTTCATCAGATGACGTCATGGCTCGAATGAAAAATGCAGCCTTTCTGCAGTTTGGACGCGTTTGCGCATAAATCATTAAGAAATGTCTTATAAAGTGTATATTTTTGTTTTCTGTATGAAACGTGCTTTCCAACAGTAAGAGTTTAACGATACAAATATATGAAATTTACTATGCCGAATTACCTTCATTTTATGCTCTTTAGATTGGTGATTTCAAAAATGAAGTGAAATCAATAGTAAAAATACTTTCCCACTACACATAAATATAGTGTAGACAAAGTTATTATTAGAAATAATTTGCACATTAATAGAAATATTAGTCTAAATTCAAATTTGGATAAAGGTTGACTATTTTCTAACTTCAATATCAAATTTACATCGTTATAAACTACGTTCAGTTAGCTTTAAAACGATAACAAATTCATAATTTTTAAATGAGCGGAAGTGAGTGAACAAGTTTGTCTTGTCGTCCAATCAAAGAAAAAAACTTTTGTTCAAATCATAAAAAATCCATTGAAAGTATCTAGTAATACTATTCACTTTTTTAAAACTAATTTTTAATACAAAACAGTTTTATTGACTTATGAATTGCTTGTTTCTTTTTGGATGGAAATCACTTTCTTCATTTGTATGGTTGTCCATTTTACATATATATATTGCAGTTGTATTTTCGGAAGAAAAATCTTCGGTGTATTATTATTGATTTTTTTTACATATTGTGTAGTTTTGTCCCACATTGTTTTGAACATTGTTGGTCTTATATTCATTTTTTTACCCTTGAGTCCAAAAAAGTGTTTTTTACAAAATGTCTGTCTGTATGTATGTCTGTAATCTGTATGTATACAAAGCTAGAGCGAAAACTATTCGATCGATTTCAAACAAATTTGCACCAGACATGTCAATTAGGCCTGTATAGATGCACGAAAAACGGGTTTGAACAATTTTGAAAAACAATCCCTTTTTTGGCCAAAAAACCCCCAAAAAATCAGTTATTGTATAATTTTTTTATAAAAAACGGCTCTAAAAATTTTGATCAATTTTGGCTTATTTGCAGCCCTTACTGTACCCTACCACATGCAGAAAACCGTATCTTTCTAAACATTCTTGTTTAGCTAATAATAATAATAATAACTGATTTTTAAGGGTTTTTTGGCCAAAAAAGAGGTTGTTTTTCAAATTTTTTTCAAAACCTTTTTCCGTGCATCTATACAGGCCTAATTGACGTGTTTGGTGCAAATTTGTTCAAAATCAATCGAATAGTTTTTATCTCTAGCTAATAATAATAATATTTATTAGTTAATCTCCTAGTTTAAAATCACCTCTCCTACCCCTCCTACAAAAATGAAGTCACTGTGAATCTGTTTCATAATTTAAATTTGTTTGTGAGAAAGTATGTGCCCGTTTCAGTTACCGTTTATTTGAAATGTGTTTGTTTTATAACCTTTCTATTGTATATTTAACCCTAATGTGTGTACAATTTCTGTAAGTTGCTCTATTTTTCTGTCATGGTTTTAATGGTTTCAAATTGTCTAGTTCCCGTGCTATTGTGGTTTTCCGCGATTCTTAAGTATTTTTTTGGTGATTTAGGTTTTTTTTTTGAAAAAGTTGTTCAATTTTCCTTAGTTTCTTTGGTCTAGTGTTCTATTCTCCATTGTTATTATATGTTCGCATATTTCAGGTCTTAAACCCTGTATTACATGTGCTATTATTTGGTTGTCTTCGACGTTGCGGTATGTAATTAATAGATTGATTTGTGATTTGGCTGTCCATCCGTAAGCTCTTGAAGCCATTTCTTATCTGGATATAAAAGTATGTGTATCTTCAGATGGTAAGCCTGCGATATTGGGAAGGTTGAGCCAAGGGTATTTTCTCTTTCCTCTCCATTTCAGTGTTTGTTTTCGTTTTTTTATTTTATTGGGGTGTTGTCTTGCTTCTTCGTAGATGTGTTCGTTTTTTTCTTTGATTGGACCATTTAAAATTTTGAAAGATCACATTTGAAAATCTTTGTGACAACTAATGATTTTGTTCAGTGATATCTTGTTCTATGAAATTTGACCTGGTACGTCCGTTTTGACTGCCATTTGCTATCGGGTTAAAGTGATTGAAGCGACTGGTGCGATCATAGCTCTGTGATTATCGCTGGAAGATAATCGCGGAGCGATGATCGCCTTCAGACTGTTGTTATTGAAGTGATTATTCTACCAGTCGCCCGTTCATAACAAGACAACAAGACCATTTTGAACAATGCAAAGCAGGCGCCCGCGATGATCGCACCAGTCGCTCAATCACAACGTAAATTTACATCTAACGCATCTGGCCTGTTAGTTTTATTCCATTAAGTTCTTTTGAAATCTATTCGATATTATTAATTATTATTATTATTATTAGTTATTTTTTGTTATTTATTTAAAAATCTTAATTTAGGGTATTCGTGTTTACCCCAATATTTATACTTTGTAACTACTTTTCTATCAATGTCTAATTTTATCAAAATAATATTGAAACAATTTTATTCTCACTTAATTTTGTGTTGCATGAAATATCATTTATTTTTGTATTATGTTTTTGTATTCTTCCAAATCGGTTAAGTACCTACTACTGGTCTTCAAAATGTATTTGTAGTGTTGTATTGTTATTTTCTTACAACATTTTCTTAATTATTATCAATGAATGTAAATTTATTTTTGTATTGTTCAACTATATATTACTTTTTTTATTAATTCGAATAGCTGGTTTAATACTTTAACATGTTACATTACATACGATTACCACCAATAACAAGGATTTCTTTTTCACCAAGCATTAGAGGTTAAAGAACTTATTTAATATTGTGATGTCTTCTGCTACTTTCAAAAGTAGTAATGTGTTGTTTTTGTTAATAAATCTTACTGAATTTGTGTTATTTGTATTATTTTATAAATTACACAGAGCCTTCTTTTTTCCATAAACATATTTTTATGAAAAACTTTAATAAGTTATTGGATTTAACTGTAAACTTTAAGTTACCTAATGGGTTGTTTTCAGATTTTCAGAGAATAAAATAACACTTTTAAGAAAAAAAAATAATTATGCGTAATTAGGTTTTTTTTCTTTTGCTAAAATGGCATAAAATGTCTACTTCATTTGGGAGAGGGAACCCACAGGCAGGTTTTGGGGGGGATTTGCGCCATAGGCTTTGGGGGGGATGGGCACTCCTGGGGTGGCCAATATAAAAAATTACTTCTATGAAGAATCCAACGCCCATTAAAGTTGCCATTTAGTAAGTCCTTAACAGGATTTGCGAAATGAGGTGAAGCATCATTTTGTTGGAATATTGCTTGTTTCTGGAACCATAAAATGAGGCAAATAAGTTGATTTAAAACTTGTGCATACCTCGTATTGCCCGATTGTACTGTGATTGTAGTGCCCGAAATATCGTAAGATAACACTCACAGTCGCCCAAACAGTAATGCCTTTTGATTTGAGAAGAGCCTCTTCAAGAATGTGGCGAATGTTGATGTTGTAATAATTACAATTATGCCTATTCACTACACCATTGTGATAGAAAGTGGAGACGTCTGAGAAAACAATTCGAGCATGCCAATCAGGATCTAACTCATGATACTCAATGATACCGGAACAAAATTCCACTTTTCTGTCCTGATCATCCTCAAGTAAATTATGGGCTAGGTGACTTTTGAAAAATTTAATATTATTTTTTTTAACAATTCTCTGTACAGAAGACTTTTGAGTACCAGTTTCAAGTTCAACCTTCCTCAGTGATTTCGGCTTAATAGGAGAAATGAGCATTTATGCTCATACCAGTTCTTCTATTTCCCATTAGATCTTCTCGAGCACTTTTTTACAACACTACCAGTTTATAACAAATGTGCCGTCTTTAACTATTAACAAATCGGAAGCTGAACTGGACCTTGAATAGACGACACAGTATTATGAAATAACCTACCCAAAAAAAAAAATTAAACAGAGATAACCTTACCTTGATCTGCTAAAAATCTGCTGGAATAAGTCTTATTCATCCATTTACAAAAAGGTAACTTATTTAATACAAATTATGTACACAGAAATCAGTTAAATGGTTTATTCAAAAAAACAAATAGTTTGTCATTAACAAAAAATTGATATGCCCTTATGTATTTAAAAAAAAAAAATAAATTTATACGCCCTTAGATAAAATTAAACAAATAATTAATTAATTAACCCACCCTGAAAAGAACAACTAAAACCCTCCCATTTTTCTGAATTAAATTTATAAGTAATTTTAACAAAGATTACAAGATAACATTTCGACAAAAAAAAACAATCATTCATATACAGTAAAGTTTTACTATATAGCTTATAATATAGCGTGTACGTTTAACAAGGAAAGAGTTATTATACCTAATTTTGGTATACCTGTTTAGGTATACGGTTGATCAACCAACATGTTTATTTTAAAAGAAAATTTTGGAAAAATAAACAAATAAAAAATAATAGACTAAACTGAAAATAAATTAGTCTGTGACGTCACCTTTAAATTAGAATAAATTTAGAAGAATCCCTGGAGGATTGTAAGTGTCGAAAAGTAGCTAGCTGCGCACCACCCTTATATATTAAATAACTTAACCTAAACAAAAATTTAATAAATATACATTACAATCACAAGAGACACTCTGTAGAAACAACCTTTAAAATGTTTATGTAGATTTGCAGATATTAATAAAAAAACAGGTTTGTAGTTTAGTAGCTGGTGAATAAAATGTTTATGTAGACTGGTAATAAAGTTTGTAAATTATAACAATTCAAAATTAAAAAAAGATTATCCATAAGCATGTTTTCTATTCTTTTTTTTTTTTTTATAAGTTGACTGTTGAAAATGTTGAGTAGATGGTGAAAAAAGGTTAGCCAGTTGGTTGAAAAGGTTTAACCAGATGTAGAAAGTTTAGCCAGATGTAGAAAGTTTAGCTAGATGTAGAAAGTTTAGCCAGATGTAGAAAGTTTAGCTAGATGTAGAACCCAGTTAAACTGTAGAACAGACCAAACACAGTCAAAATTACTGATCTGACATTATGCAGAAAAAACATGTTTAAAATGGTGCTGCATAATGCTTGTTACAGTTTGTCAGAAACATTACAGTTGGAACATGCTTGATAGTAATAGCAGAATGCTTTAAAGTTTATAGTTATTTCCAAACTGATTTTAAAATAAGTTAACGACACAACTGTCCATTAAACATATGGTTTTACAGAGTTCTTCAATTATGAACATTTTAAAGTGCAAAAGTTAGAAGCAAAAAACATTTACAGTCTGATTGTATAAAAGCTTAGGTTAGATATGATTGACTCTAGTTTTAAATTTGATTAACAGAATTTTAATTAAAAGAAAGATAGCATTATATTTAGGCACAATTAATATATATATGGATGAATATCGACAGTTTGAAAATCTTAAACTTAATAATAATGAAAGCAGATTGTTACCTGGGTTAATACGGAGTATATCTTGAAAGACGTTACAAAACATTACAAAATGTTTTCAGAGAATAAACGACATTAACCTTTACTTTTAGAATACGCTGCACAAATAACTTACTCCGAAAACCTTACATTACATTACACAAAAGGCACTTTCCTCCACAACAACTTTCACATTAGAAGCAGCCAAAAAAAATACGTCTTAACATCATAGTAACAGCAAGCAATATGTCGCCGGACGGCTTCTGGAAGATTCGATGACTAAGCAAGAAGCAGGTCAAAGTAAGAGATAAGGAAACAGCTGGGAAGTCTCAGAATGCTTTGACTACACAGAGTTGCTACCTAGCGGGCAAAAGGATAACTGCTTGGAATAGGAGAAAGTCGGTAAAGGGAGTATGTAGTTTTTATTAAAGATAGAAGATTTAATATTGCGGCAGGCTAAATAACGGCACACAAAAGAGTTTCCATTTATATATTATTAAATTTCTAGGTTATTCAACCTAAAATTGTCTAAATGAATTATTAGTTACGAATATAGGGACTGCATAAGTACTTTTAAATGGTAACAAGCTGCAGTTAACAGTCTTAAGTCCTTAGGTAAGGTAGCCAGAGTTTCATGATATAAATATGTGACGTAGTATTGTAATCAAAATTATTATTAAGTGCCGAAATATTATATAATTAGCAAGTAGCAATGCAATTGTCCTTAGCTGGAACAAATAAAATTTTAAACTTTTATCTACAATAGGTACAACATAAACACTATTTTTATTGTGTAAAGTACATCTCAAAGTTCGCATCGGAGTAAAAACGTTTTAGTGTTGAAGAAACAAATAACGTTAATACATTCTCAGATGCACGCAGAATTACGAGTTTTTTACTGTCTATGCTGACAATATATTGATGATGGATTTTACAATTTAATGTATATATTAGAAGGTTGTACATGTTAATATAACGTATAACTATAAAACCTATTAAATTTAATCAATTCAAATTTTCAACTATTCAACACTTTTACAACTTGTATGTTAATTCACTTTAGATAGTGAAATAATCATTTGATTGAACTTATAACTAATTTTTTTTAAAATAAATTATCATAAGATAAAAATTGCATGGTAAAAAAAGTATTTCGTTAACTTTTTTGCAAGTAACTTTAACTATAAAAAGTTTCTGTTTATAATGTTACTCTAAACTCTAATACTTTTTATTTCTAAATATATTATTTTACGGTGTGTCAAGTATTCAAATTGATAGCTTTAGTTTTGCGTAGACACTTTTCTCTAACTAATCTATATTTTATTTAGTACTTGATTAAAATTAATCGTGCCAGTCAAAAGAAAGTATGTTGGTTTGTAATAAAATGATTGACATTATTAAATATTCAAAGCTCACTCTGTCAACCAGAGTATAGTAATGACTGCATTTGATAGGAAACGTATTAAAATTGTTATAATACAAAATATCATGTACTTTTGGAAAGCATAGCAATTTGCCTCAATCAAGTTTGATCGAAACAAAAGTGAAGTGCCATCAAATTAAATATATAATCTAATAACTGTAGTTACACAACAATGTTGAAGCTTCTGTTTCTAGTATTGGAGATTTAATACATTTAAGCTGTTTGAGTGAGATTATTTTTAGATTTAGGACTCTGGTTTAAATATCAAGATGTGGTTTTATAAAGTAATTTGTCTACTACTAGTATTTTAATTTGATTATGTTCTTTAAAAAAAAAACACGTTTTATAATATATTAAGTAAATTGTATAGTAAATTTTAAGTAATATAAAAGTCCATTATTGTATTTGTAGCCATATCCGATTGCTATTATTATAATATTATTATTTAGTACTTGCCTTAGCAATCCTTTTATAAGTTTTATCTCTCGTTTACAACTGATTCACCTGTTCATCTTCAGGCATCATCAGAACGATTACAAAAACATTTTTCACAGTTACACTTAATAACAGAGATTAGTTTTGTGTCTAAACCATAAATAAATAAAACATTGTACGTATACAACACAAAACGACACTTGATAAAACATGTAAGAGACTTGTTAAGTTTATTAATTTCACAAAAAAAAAACTGAAGCTTGTACTTGGGGTTTTTCAGAAAAAATAAAGCGAATTCTGAAGAGCCACTTTGATCTATAGAAATAATTTCAAACCGTCTGGTAGTTAATCTGTTTCATGAATAAGTTGTTCTTAATTGAATGAATATGAGTATTTTGTACCTTGGTTTTGTCCAATAAGCAGATAAAGTAAAAAGCGTCCATGTACTATGCAAGTTTTTTTACATACAACGCATTAACAATTCACTTACTAAACACAATATTATGATATTATTTATTTTAATTAAAAACACAAAAGAAAAGAGGAAGCAGTAAATTTAAAGTTGGTGCAATTGTTAATTTTAATTGAAAGTTAACTTTATACGTGACGCTAGTAACTCAGTTGTTAATGCATTAAACTTTATAATTGTGTTACCGGAGACGTAAATAATAACCAAAAGTTATAATATTTAACACTGAATTCAAAACTCGTCAGTGGAATGGCGATATACTCCACTAATTGAGGACAGAGTTCTATCCAAAATTACACCGTCGATTAATATAACCTCCAGCGGTGTAATTTCTATTGAGGAATCATAATATTGATATAATTTCACTATTAACTTGATAGCGTATACTGGCGTACCTTTAAAGGAAAGGACTTATTGGTTAAGTTTGGAACTATTGTCAACGAATACGTGTTATTGTTATAATGAAAAGAAACGTTTCCATGTAAAAGGTTTCTTTGTACAAAAGGGCCCAACCTTCTCTTGTCGCTTACACATAGCTATGGCAAGGGCCAACAATTAATTTTAGACCAATTTGCTGATAAAAAATGATCGTGCTAAGGATAAAGGTAAAACATTCTATTGTCAGTGGTGCCGGCTTCTAAAAGTTACAATCTTTGTTAACGTCTTGCCAAATCTAGCTATAAATGCAAGTAAACACTTATCTTACTTTGTATAAGTAGAGAAGATATGCTTAAGACGGTGAAGAAGAGGAAAGGCTGAGCACTGAATTAGAAGGAAACTCTAAAATGAATGGCTGCAGGAAGATAAAATAAAAGTTAAGTTGGAAGTACGTTGAGACGACGTTGGTGAAAAAGTACACACAAGGAAATGAAGCTACATTTTAGATAACATATCGACAGAAACCTAACATTTATATTATGTTTTTAAGTAGAAGGGACATCTGGATGGATAGGTAGTTTACGAACTTTAAAAAGTGACAACGTATGATCTTCACCAGGAAGCGTAGCGTGATATGACCCATGAATTAGATCAATTATTGTCAAGTATTAGGTAAGTAGATTAGAACTTCTTGTTTTCTGACTGATTTCCCATTTAAGCCTTTCTTATAAATTGTGTACCGTAGATAGTCGAGACTCCATCATTTCTATTGCAGCTATGTAAAACGTATTCCCTGTTGCCACATTTTGAGTAAATTGTGTGGTAAATCTGAAAAATCTGTTTCTGGGTAAGTGATAAAATGTTGATTAACTATGAAATTACTCGTTTTTTATAGCAGATGTATATAGGAGAATTTGACAGTGGTATTACAACTTGACAGATTTGCATAGCTCCTGTCTTAGTAGTGATTGTGATAAAGTTGGACTGAGTACTAAACATCCCTAGTCGAGTTATAATTATCACTTGTAACTGAACTTTCCCACAGTTTTCCAATCTGTGGTGATGTCAGAGGCAAGAGATGAAACTTTAAACTTAGGTTAGATGGAAGAGAGCATAAATAGTGTTTCCCTAAATTAATAGCAGCTAAGTTGTATAGTTAGTTATCAGAGCAAAGTCATAGACGGAAAGTAAACCAAGTGAAGAACTTTACAAAGGCGTTAGTGCATATATCTACGTCAACTTAAAGAGAAACTGTTTTAGTACTAAAGAAATAGAAAAACACCAGTAGACCTAGACCTTAACAACTTTAGTTTTAAGAATCGTATGGATCTTCACGTAGAAGGTTACAGCGAAGTTTATCCCAGTGATAAAGGAAGGCTTAAAATGAGTAGTCCTCGAGGTGGAAGTCACATAGCGGTATATTTTGAGAAGCCTTTTCCTTAAACAAGCAGTACACTGAAGATACAAGATGAGACGGTTCCTCTTGCTGACAAAATCTAATAATTAAGGCAATTCTTTTCCAGAGAAATTAGACAGGCTCGAGGATATACAGTAGAAAGCAGAAAAACCATCGATAACATAAGGTTTCAAATAAATAAATAAACGGTATCAGGAAACTGACACATACTTTCTCCCTCATTATAGGAACTTAATTTTTTATTTTTAATGGTAATTTTCCCATAAAAACCCTTAAAATAACGGAAAAATCAACTTTTCTCAAAAACGGCTCGTACGATTTTGATTAAAATTTTACAGTTTATAGTACTTTAGGTCCCTAATAAACTATAAAATTTTAATCAAAATCGTTAGAGCCGTTTTTGAGAAAAGTTGATTTTTCCGTTATTTTAAGGGTTTTTATGGGAAAATTACCCTTAAAAATAAAAAAAATCACAAAAATGAAAAAAACGCCTGGAGATACAGTGGATTAGTACCTCCATACCAAATTTCATCAAAATCGGACGACTGGTTTAGGCTCTAGGTCTGATAACATCCACACAGACACACAGACACACACACACACATACAGACACACACACAGACATCACTCCGAAAACCACTTTTTTAGGTTCAGGGGGACCCAAAACGAATATTTCCACCAAAAACTCAAACTCGAAAATTTTGACGAATAGGCTACAATACTTTCTCCATATACTATGGTATAGGGGGAGAAAGTAAAAAATGTATACAGTGATTTAAAAAACCTAGTATCAGTTGATAGAGCTAATAATTAGGTAATAGAAAAATTTACAAGAAATGTGAGAAAAATAATTTTAAATTTCTAATTCATCAAATAAAGGAATAAAGCCAAATTGGTAAAGGGTAGAATTATTAGGTTGGTAGAAAGTATCTTCAGAAACAGGAAATTGAAAGACAGTCTACAAGCATTTGTGCACTTTTCTTCTAGTCTTCGATGAAGTAACTACGTTCAAAAATATAGTATCATATATTTGTTTATTCAGAGGAAGCTTTTAAGGCAAAGGGGGAAGGTTTACAATTAAGGTAAAGTCAATGTAAATAGCAAAAGCACGTATTTTAAATCATTCAGGACTACTATTTGCAAAACTCAAATACTTTGGTGGCAATAAGATACCGTTTATATCACTCTAATGAAACAGTATCGATAATATTGGAAAACTTTAATTTAATTTTAATAAATTCTTTGTTTTAATACAATAACCAAAAAAAGTTATAAATGAATAAATTAAGGAATATGTGTCATATTGTATTAAGAAGTAGTGTTCCTATGTAGTAATTCCTATGTATATATCTAATTGGTATATATATCTAATTGGAGATATCTAATTGGCAATATATTCACATCATTCAGACTTAGAGGATAGCTTATAGATGACTGCTTTTATAGGAATAAATGCTTTTTCAGCAAAGAATTATTGACCTCGAACGAGCATTACTCGAATATCAAGTTTTAATGAGTTAATTTCATAGTAGGCTACAGTATTATTTTCTGACAATATCTTGTTCTGTTGATTAGTCGCTTGCGTAGCCGCAGCAACGACATTATTGATCAGCTGCCAATAACAGACTACGTTGCTACTGCCTAAACTAGAGTACTAAGAGTGGGGGATCAAACATTCCAGTTTCAGTGGTACCGGAATTTGCAAGTTGCATCCTATGTTAAATCGAAAGTTCTTATTAATAACAATAACAATGCAAGGTAATATTTAATAACAAAATACAGATGTGGAGGTAGTGTACGCAAAAGATCACATTTCCCATTTAAAAATGAATTGAGTTAGCACTGAATCCTATCTACAACTTAAATGCCACCATTAGGTATATTGCTGACTATTTCAATTGTTCAGCTTTCTGCAGTCAGAGACTAGTTTGTTTAAGGTTGACAAATTAGTACATATTTATTATTTTGTGAAATGAGTGTTGTAATAATAATGTTTTACAGTTTTGGAAGTAAATCAAGGTACAATAATAAAATTAGAAATTAGTGTTTATAAACATAAAGTGGAAAAGAAATGTAAATACGGTGCTTTCAATGAATTTGATTCTTATAGTCATAATAACAATTTCGTAAAATATAGACAAATGATGATTTAGAGTTTAGACGAAAACTTTACAGTCTGAAAGAAAAAAAAACTTCACCAAGATGAATTTGTAAGATATTAATTAATAAGATAACTAATTTGTCAATCAAATATTAAAATTAATGCTCCTCGCCAGTCTTGCAGAGGTCTAGCTAGGTTTACTGCAAAGCAAATCTGTCCCATACATTTACAAAAAAACATACATTTATTAAAATATCTTCAGAACAAGTAATTCTTGCAATGTGTTTTTCTTGCTTGGAACCAAGTTTACGCATGATAAAGTAGGCATACATTTAAAGAATTTATACGCAAAATATCGAAACTGAAGGTTCACAGAATCCACTATAGATGTAATAAAATATAGATGCATTTATTTATACAGGATCTCTCAATATGAAAAATTTGCAATGTATACACAAATAAACCTAAACTTAATGTCACAATTTCTATATACAGGGAAAGCTTTTTTATGAATTCAATGCTGCATTTCGTTCTAAAATAAATAAAAAACAAATATAATATTTTTAAATGTGCCATCTGCAGAATAAGCAAAGGTTTTACTAAGAAACAATTAATTGCATAACCTAACGACCAAGGCTTTCTTTCGCCTACCAACCACCTCAAATGATAACTAAAAGGGTTATTCGGATGCAGATACAACCTTTTCCTCGTGCTCAATTAATACATTAGGCTTTCTATTCCAGGCAATTAGGATTGTATAAGGTATGTATGATGGATATTGATAACCAAAAACTATATTTTTTATACGAACAGTAGACCAGGCAGACAGAGGATTAAATTAAATATAATTAGTTTTTAGTTATTAAGTAGCCAAGAACTTTTAGGTAATACAACTATTGACTATTGAAATACAACTACTTAGTTACGGTTGTATTGGGCAATAAATTCCCTGAATACTTGATTACATTTTAGCTAAAAATTACTTTAATGTAAAACGTATTTTTCTTACATTATTGGCTTAACAACATTCATTTTAACCTGCTAAACGAGTGTTTGGACTAAATTTTAAAAATGGAAGCTTACACAATATTATCAACAAATCGGAATATTATGAAAAGCTTAACAACATTTAAAACCAATAGTCTTGGGTGTAATTGGATGCTTTTTAATGCAAAACGTTTATTTATGAACCTAAAAAATTTTCCAAAGTAAAAAAAACTTAGTAAAGAAGAAAAACTGAAAAGTGTAGGAGTCAATATTGAAGTAGAAGGGAAAATCCTCTATTTCATCTAGTTAATGTTAAAAAAAATTCACTGATATTGCAAGCGAGATGTATTATAAAGATTTAAACAAGTGGTGAAAACGTAGCTCGGCACACCACGTAGCTCGGTCTAAAAATGTGTACGACATTCCTAAGACAGAAGAAGCAAACGTCAGAATAAAAAGAATATGACTACTTAGAACCCAATTTTGTGCTATTTATGTGTAAAAATAGACTTTTCTTTTTAGCCGAATTTTTGAAGAAAATAAGAGCTATTACACTCGACCCAACTTGAAAACGGTTGGTCGGAGGAGGAGGGTATAGCTTCGTTTCTATCCGTTTCAGACCATTTGGAGACGATACTCAAAACTCATTAATATTCCCGGATTGATAAGTGGTAGTAAATAGGCTTCAAAATTGCTGATTTTTTGGTGAAAGGGTCCTAGTAGGATTCTTCAGATACACTTTTTTGTTGTTTTTCGATCCGATTCAAAATGGCGGAGTTATACCGATTAATCGTTTTTGGGTAGGAATTTAAGGGTATATAAGTATATCGGTTTTCCCTACCTTGATAAAATGGTAGTAAATATGCTTCAAAATAGCTGAAATTTTAGTGGAAGGGTCCTTGTAGGATGTCCCAGACACTGATAGTTTTATTTTTTGATTTTACACAAAATGGCGGCTTGTTTGTTTTAAACCAAAATGGCAAAGTTAGAGCGATGAAATTGCATTATTTTCCCCACTCATAAGCCCCTGTGCAGTTATTGAGCTACATCGTTCGAAAGGTAATTAAATTTACTACAATCGTGTGGAAAGGTATTTCAGGTACAGTCCCCGGAACAAGGAACAAAATTTATAAAAAGCTGCCGATAAATGATTTTTTCATTATCTATGTCAGGTTTTTGCGCAATTTCTCCCACTCATAAGCCCATGTGCAATTTTTTAGCTATATCGTTCGAAAGGTAACTAAATTTAGGTACTACAATCCTGTGTAAAGGTAATTCAAGTTCAGTCCCCGGAACAAAGAACAAAATTGATAGGATGCTCCAGATAAATGTTTTTTTCATTATCAATGTAAGGTAATTGGGCAATTTCTCCAAATCATAAACCCATGTGCATTTTGTGAGCAATATAATTCGAAAGGTAATTAAATTCACTACAATCCTGTGCAAAGTTATTTCAAACACAGTTTCCGGAGCAAGGGACAAAATTGATAAGACATTTTTTATGTTATAATTGTTTTTTCATTATCAATGTAAGGTAGTTACGCAATTTCTCCCATTCATAAACCCGAGTGCAATTTGTGAGCTATATCATTCGAAATGCAAAATTAAATTTAGTATAATACTGTGCAAAGGTATATTTGGAACAGTTTCCGGAACAAGGAACAAAACTCATAGGAAACTCTCAATATACAGGGTGTATCAGGAAGAAACGGAAAGAATTGCAGGACGTG
>JAGFPH010004177.1:9636-29331 GCA_018207615.1 Philaenus spumarius
ATGACATGTCAACGTTTTGCAACAATCTTTGTTAACGCTCTTTAACCTTAATTGCTCCACCATCTACGAGGGCGTGGTTCCTTTATCACAAAAAACAGCAGTACATGACAATTCAAAGATTTGCAACAATCTTTGTTAACGCTCTTTAAACTTAATTGCTCCACCATCTACGAGGGCGTGGTTCCTTTATCACAAAAAACATGACATGTCAACGTTTTGCAACAATCGTTGTTAACGCTCTTTAACCTTAGTTGCTCCACCATCTACAAGGCCGTGGTTTCTTTATCGCAAAAAAGCAGCAGTACATGACATGTCAATGTTTTACAACAATCATTGTTAATGCTATATAACCTTATTCTGTAACCTTATTCGTTTCAACATCAACTACTTTACTTTATACGTTTATATTTTGAAACGATTTATTTGTAGCTCTAATATTTATTTTTGGTTTTATTATTTAGAAGTCAGACTTAAGTCATTTTGATTAAGAATTATCTTTTTATTTATTATAACTTCTATTACACTGTAACTTAATAATTTGATTTAGAAATTTAATAATATATTAATTCTGTTATCATATTAGCTTTTATTTTAAGATAATTCCTTTATATTTATTAAAAAATACATGAACTATGTGTGTTGAGGAAGTTAAGAGTTGGCCTATGAACCTTACTGTATACTCTTCTATTACACATATCATTATTTTATGTGGGAAGTAAATGAAGGTATAAATGTTCAATGACTGTCTATGTATTGTACATTAAAGCGTGCGGCCTTAAGTTTGTGGAAACAATGTTGGTGAACAAATAGTTTCAAAAACTCTTGGCCGTGGCTTATAATTTATTTCCATAAATGGTATTTTGTCCATTGAAATTACATCGAGCATCCAATTTAAGAATTTATAAACAACAGCGTGTACTCTAATTCGTATTCTAGTCTATTTATGATCGCATTAATTCCAATGAGATAACAGCTAGATCCAGTATTTGAACCAATATTTTTTTCTTATGTTTGTGTCAGATGTTTATGTAGAACTAGGCCTAATCATTGCAGTTCTATGTTATATTTGTTTTATTTTTGTCTCGCGTAATTTTTTTTTTTTGAAAAATACTCCTGCTGCATATATAGTATTAAATATAAATCTAAAGGTCATAAGTTTGAGTAGTACTTTCTAAAATTTACAAAAAATATAAAGCAAAATGGCCGTAATATTTTACTCCATTTAAAAGACACAATTTTGCTGGGTGGAGATTTTCATTCAGCGTATGTATTATTTCTGATTAGCATTTCCATTAACGACTGATTTCTTTGAAATAATGTGTGTCTTTAATTTATTATAATACACATACGGAGTATTATGCTGTTGGATTTCCTCTTAATAATTTGATTTGGGCACTTAATTTTACCATCATAGCTTCTAGATTAAATAAAAATTCTAAACTTAAATGAAAAATAAATCACTAAAATAAAATTGTGTATAACATTCAAGAGGGGAAGGAAGTGGTCAGCGTTTGAAACATGAAGTGGGCTTCTATAGTACTGTATAAAACACTCTGCAACATTTTATATTTGTCCTGCACATTTATTTTATAACGTAAAATGGCCGTCAATGGAAATCCTAGGAAAGTTCTCATTTTATACAAGCTCATAAAATACTGATGTGTAACTTCGAATTACTTCATACAACATAGAACTGTACTTGAATACACTTTTATTTTAACATAAACCAAAATGTTCTTATAACAACTTAATTGTAACTCAACCTAATACTTTAGATTGATTAATGGTTTTTAATTTCCTGTAGACTAACATTTACTACTGAAAAGATATACGAGCTTGTCTGCAGGTTGTATTTGTTGCAGCCGTAAAGAGGTAACACCATACATTTAGAGGTTTGTGGTTTCCTTGGCTTAACAAAATACTAAAGTAATTACCTTTCTCCACTACGATACACATTATCTAGAGTTAGGCCTAACTTAAACATAAGTTGTAAATCTGATTATCTGAAAATAATAAAAAAAAAACACACTTTTATTGTGAGTTACCTAGGAGAACTTTACTGAACTTGTACGATCAGGTCTTCAATTTCTGTTTCAACTGACAAACAAGTTTAAAAGTAGAACTTGCTGTTTAACAATTTATTTTTGACCTCCTCTCATAAACTAAACATTAAAAAAAATGATTTAACTTAAACGTTAAGAATTACAGTTATACAATAACAAGTTTCAGACAAAATATGTTGGGGATATTTTTAAATGTACACAATAATTATAAACGGGATCAATATTGTGTCTACTAAAAGCGTTATTAGTTTTGTTTTGCTTCCCCCCCTTTGCACTAGGCACTATAGTTGTAAAACAAAGTTTCATGGAATTTTATTTGGTAATTTTTAGAAGATTACCAATTTCAAACTTGCTTACTATTATGCCAGAGAAATGCATTGTTTGTTCTGCACCTTCATTTTGCCAGATATTTCACCAAGGGTTTTTTGATAACATTTAGAAAGGTTTATAATAAGTCTAAATGGGTTTTATTATGTGCCTATTAAAGAAGTTGGAAATTTTTTACGTTTAAACAGTATTGTTTCACCCTACGGATTACAGTTATAAACACCAATTCAGGCAAAATATGTTGGTAATATGTGAAAGATTTTTTTAAACGTTTGCTAAATAGTTGCGGAAGTTAAAATCGACACATAAATTTTATAGTTTCAGGAATCGAAGTAAAAACATTATAATTCAATGTATTTAAAGGTTTAGAAAATTACAGAAACTTTTTTTAACCTACTTTAGACCTACGAATTTAAAAAAGTAGTATTTTGAAATTGTTTTAGTAAGCCTGAAAACTCTCAAAAATGTATTTATAAATGTTGGAGCCTTGGTATTCAATTAACAATCGTGTATAATAACCACATTATCTAATCTAAGTAATGAATGTATCATGCTTTAGGTAATTATTCACAATAACTAGTAGGGTTTGGCTAAAGAAGTAATTATTTTTACAGAGTAATAATTTTGTCTAAACATTATGCCTAATAGCTGGTGTATGTTGGTCAGAGTAATAAGTTTTACAGAACGTAAGAATTTAACCAAAACGATATTATGTATAATAGCTAGATGAAGTTCATAAATACTGTACAACGTCACTCGGTAAATATTATACATATTGACCAGTTATTATTCATATATTAATTGGGTTGACTACAACATATATACATAAAGCTAGTTTTGCAAATCGACTTTAACCAGATAATTAGTCAAAATCTGCTAGATGATTTTTTGATGATAGTGACACCTTTTCTTGACATATACCAGCTCTTAGTAGCTCTGGAAATCTGTCTCATTGGGCTATGGCAGTTTAAGTAATTTTGAGACGGTTTACAACTGCGATTTAATTCATGAGTTTTTAGTTTTCTGTCCCAACAAATATTTCCGACATGGACAAATATATTACAATGCAATTTAACGTAACCACAAAGTATTTATGCTGCACATATATTCAACTTAAACATATATATGACAGGCAAAATCTAGTAATAAATATAGGAAATATATTATTTACACTGTCGTGTATAAATTTAAGTATGTAAAGTTTTAAATTTAACACCTAGAATATCGCTCAAAACCTATGTATGTACGAATGTACTGCACCAAAATGTAAAAAAAATATTATTTGGGTACTTGATGCTATACTGTGGTGGATAAAACTTTGTAAAAAAGTAATAAACATGTGCTTTATTTTCTGTCAGCGGCAAATTATCTGCTGTCGTAAATTCTTGCACTTGTCCCCTAAGAAAACTATAATTTTTGTCGCCCTTGTTATGGTTTAGTTACGAAAGGTGTAATATGTCATGTCGATGTATTGTTATATGTATTTTGCATATTTAAACATTGTATAAGCCGATATATTTCGCAACGACTGAGTGTCAAAACTTCTGTTCTTAAATTTATTTTCACTGCAACGAACGTTCTAGACATTATTTACAGATAATACAATACAAAATAAAGAAATGTAATTATAAGTGTGAAACTAGTAGAGTAAACGAGACATTATGCTGACTGTTGCAGTCTGACATAAAGAGTAAAGATATTGAGAAAAAAAAAATAAAAAAAAAACAAAACAAATAATATTAATAATAATAATAAATAAAATAATTTAATTACATAAATAGAAAATAATCCTTTTATTAATGTACAATTCAATGGAAATAAAAAGGAACTTTCATATATAATAGGCTAGCTAATATTTAAAAAGTTAATAAATTAATAAACGACGTCTTGTTCAAACTGTAAATATTCCCGCATGGAAAGGTGTAGTGCGTGCGAAGGCGCCGTACGTATAGGCCATTAAAAACGCAACTGCAATGCAAATAGCATAACAAAAAACCGAAGGCGATAGTAGATTTAAGTTTTGTTTACCTAAATAAAAATATAATAAAAGTGAATAAACAAATTACAAGTTTTGTAAACCAATACTTTATTATTTTGTATCAATTGTTTTGTTTTTTTATTTTTTATTTTTCAATGGGAAATTCACTTGTCGTTAATTAAGTACATACATATATATTTCGAAGTAGAGAAAGCAAAATTATTTACTTCTTTTAAAGTTAGCTAATAATTTTTCAATTTACATTCAATCTTTTGTAAGAAAATTTACATTTTATAATATTTTGCAAGTTTATTTAAAAAAGATTTATATTACAATTAATAATAGCTTTTAGATAAAAAAATGTATGATAATTATAAATCAATATTAAATCCCTGGTTGTCCAACGAATATTATTAGTTACATATTTTTTTATTATTTTTTCTGCTCACACACTTTCCCAGCTAATGTTAATTTAACTAAGTTACAAGTGAAAAAACATGGATAAAGACCGGGATTCGAACCCAGGAAGTTTACCATTCCGTTTTAACTCTCACCCAACTGAGTAAACTGATCACTCAGTTGGTAAAGCGTTACCACGGAATGGTAAAGGGCCTGGGTTCGAATCATGATCTTGGGCTACATGTTTTTTATTGTAATTTAGTTAAATTAACACTTGCTGGGGAAGTTTTTAAGCAGAAAAATAATTACAAAATAAAAATAACAATAAATAACACCAATGTAAGCTGCAAACATGACGGAAGTTAAACAAATGCAGTGAACCTTACAAATTAATATTATTTGTAAAACATACTTTTTGTAGATATTATAAAAAAATATATACTATCCCAAAATATATTATTCGGAGTTTGGCGACAGAACTGTATTGACTTTGAAAGTATAAAAAATATGTTTTATTTATATTCGTACAAAGACATGGACTGCAATTTCAGACAGAAGTCGTGAATTCTATTAAAGGAATTCTTTTGATACTTTATTAGAATGGAATCCATGCACTGAATACAAATTTCATTATTTCCACAAATAACATACTCCATAATCATGCTGAACACTCTATTCACTGTTTGTAGGCCTTGCTTTGAACGGTTGTATGATTTTATCTGCGTGTTTTTGCATGGATCTTTGAACTTTCCATAAATCTAGATAGTCTGAAAAATAAAATCAGGCACCGATATCATTCATCATACAGATTAAAATGTGGTTTGGACCACAACTTTATATTACGACGCTCTTTTTCATACCCACACCTTCTCCAAACAGAGCGTTTAGGAATATTATAAAACAAGATATAAATTGAAACAAAATTTACATTATACTTAATTATGCCAAAACTCGTTGAGATTACAACTATCAGGCATAAAGCATTATTTACACATTAAAAAGATATTAAGTGTACGTTTAGATGAAGGTGCAGTTACAACATACATTATTGTTTTATATTCCTTGTTCTTGATTAAGGGTACCGGTATACAAATATGAAAAATTACTCAAGGCGTATATAAATAATCGTAATAATTTATGTACATTGTGTTGGCTATGGTTATCATATAATCTATAGATAAATTACTAAGACTATTCAGTCTTTTCAAAAACATTTTTTTAAAGAGTTTACCATAATATCCTCTTAATTGCATAGTAACCAATGTCAAACTACATATATATAGCCCAGTCAATAAGGGCGAAAATCACCATTTGTCACAACTAATCAGGGAAAAGCTGAATTTTGTATATGTGGTAGACCCTTATTACGCATACATTTTCTCAAAAGTCCCCACCTCTCCCCCTTGTGTTTCCCCCTCCAGCCCCCCTTGAAGCGTACAAATGCAGAGTTTCACTAGATTGCTTACAATTTCGTTAATACTCATCGTAGAGAATGAATTTTTTGTACATTTGTTCCTAATTCTTACATTTGTTCTATAATTTGTTCTTATAAATTTTTCGTTGAAGTTAATATTAAGGGAGCTATTAAACAACAAACACCAAACAAATTGTTTCTCAAAGCATATAAATTTACTTTATTAACTATATTTTAAAAACTATTTAAAATACACAAAAATGGTTCAAATAAAACTTGTAGTATATATTTTTAGCTTTAATATGGTGTGGATAGTGACTTATTTAAATTTATCGCTTGCTTTTGGTACGTCGTAAAAGATAGCGCTTGCACGCCGCTCCAGTGGTCCGACGCAGGTTTTATAACCGCTTCGCATGGATTATGTAGGACTACAATGGATGTTGCAATACTATTTTATTAAGTGTGTGTGCTTATATACTGTTTTTAATATATATATATATATTAGATTGTAAGTATATTAGGTGAGTTTGTATTGCATATGTGTACATAATTGTGTTTCTCTTTAGTTATAAAATAGTTTCAATAACAAATATATTGGAAGTTTAATACTGGTATTTTAGCCTTTTATAGATTAGTATTTTACTTAGTATGTTTTTCTAAAACAAAAGCACACACTTTGAATAAGTGAACAAATTTTATTTCGAATACCAGTTTTGGTTTGGGGGGCTAACACTACTCTATTGAATAAAATAAATAGGGCTTTCCATTATCCACCACTTATGCAACCGCCGGTTCCGGATTGGCTTAAACCGTTAGCTGTCACATTTCCATATGCAAAAGAAAAGGGTTAAAAAGTATATGTTAAATGACAGCATCACGGACCTCCTGCCCACCCCGAATGTATGTTCAAGTCTTGAGTATACAAATAAGTACAATAAGTAGTCTATTTATGTTCCACTATAACGACATTCTAAATAATAACATTATTCGCAATATTTGTTTTCATCTTTATATTTATTTTCATCTTTATATTGATTTTTGATTTATATTAATATTTACAACTTGCAAATCATTGTAATAACTTCTAATGCATGTTGATTACCTTATTTTCAGGCCGTAGGGCAATATCCTTAAACAAAGTCATTCATAAATAACACGTAGAACTTTGACAGTCTCGGAAGCTGAGAGACGATTCCGACATACAAAAGTTTATTTCATGGCTAACTCAACACAACCCATGTACAAAGCTATCAGGCTAATTAGCGTCTTTAGGTTCAGGTGTCATTTCAGTTGAAAGAGTAAATTGTAAAATGCATATGAAATTGGAAAACGGGATATGGAAAAAATGAAAGGAAAGAAATTTGGAGAATTGAAGCTAAAAATAAAAGATATGGTCGTGACCCAAGCAAGCCACAAGTCAGTAGCTATTCGAACTGACGAAGTTGCGGTAAACCCTCAACAACTTTTCAACCGGATCTTATATTTCTGTGACAGCCCAAGTAAGTTGAAGGGGTGGAAGTAATAGGTGGTGGTTAATGGAAAGCCCTGTTTATTTCATTTAATAAGGTAGGGTTAGCCCCAGAACCAAAACTGGCATTCGATTAAAAATGTATGTATACACTTATTCAAAGTGTTTTTTTTTGTTTTTTTTTTTAAACGTACTAAGTACAATACTAATCTATAAAAAGCTAAAATACCAGTATTAAACTTCCAATATATTTGTTATTGAAACCATTTTAACTAAAGGGAAAAACAATTATGTACACATATGTAATACAAAATCACCTAATATTCTTACAATCTAATATATATATATTACAAACAGTATATAAGCACACACATTTACTAAAATAATATTGCAACATTCATTGTAGTCCTGCATAATCCATGCGAAGCGGTTATATAGCCCAGGCAATGAAGGCGAAAAATGACCATGTGTCGGAAGAAATAATTAGAGACAAGTTGAATTTTTGTCAGTTGTTAAAACTCACCAATAGGTACATTTTCCCAAAAGTCCCCGCCCCTCCCCCTTGTGCTAACCCCCCACCCCCATTTGAAGTTCATTTTCCAAGCGGTTAGGTTTTGCTTCATATCTCCGTTGTTAATATCCCAATACGTAACTTCTATGTCAGTTTTTTCCTTAAGTGATTGTCTTTAAAAAAGGTATAATGGTAGTTTTTCCTAAGATTAAACGTTTAGCAGCTATTTGCTAAAAAAAGATTTTTTTCTTTGAAAAATATCTTTTTTCTTTAGTTTTCCTTTCATAACTTTTTTGCTGATGGTAATTAAAAAAAAAAAAACTTTAAATAAAATTTTTAGCGTATCTTTTAAGCTTTCCAACGATATAATATAACACAACATTTTCTGAATATAGACTCAAGCAATTGCCGTTTAATATGCGGCCGCCACCCGGCCGGGAACTTAGTAAGCTGCTCTACTCCCACTATTTTAGTTTAACTTCTATAAATTTATATAAATTGGTATTATCCTATTACGTTTTTAAATATAAATCATAATTTTATTTTAATGCTATCAAGTTTGGATTGGAGAGGGGGTATCTTGTTATCGTGTCAGGATTCGGAAAATTTAAGAACAAAGCATGCCGCCAACAGTTATTCATCATTTCTACTAAGTTTGGGTTGAGGGGGGGGGGGGGTATTGTTAATGTGTGAAATTTCGGATATCAACGTCAACCCAGCTAAACGAATCAGTTGTTTGGTGAGTGTTACAGTGTTATCATTGTTGTTGTTTTTTTTTTGCGTGGTTTGCATTGTGTATTGCCACTTTGGAGCCAATCTATCCCTTTTTCAGAAGAAGACATTTTATCTTTGTTTAATCTGAAGGTAACTGAAAAATTTATTTAACTATATTTCGATCGAAATACTATTACTATTCCTCTATTTTTTTTTTTAATTCTAATTGATTGGATTTTTGTGTTGCATAATGATAATCATCGTTAAAGTGGATAATCCTGATTTCTTTTGTATACCATGTAACGAAAATTTTGAAGAAGATACGTTAGTGGTTACAAAAGGTATAAAATTAGTAACCGAAGCTAGTTTAAGAAGACGGGATGGGCTGCATGAAAGAATTGAAGGGAAACAACCGTTCTTGTACACAGAGTGTTCCGGAAAAACTGTACTAGGCCAACAAGTATTACAGCCCCAACATCATCATCAGAAAGACTCGATGAATCAATTCCCTCAACTTCAAGAACTTTTCTACGGAATATTTGCAAGAAGTTTGGTTTTAAAACCAATTGCTTCATTTGTGAAAAAAGCACAGTAATTAATTTAAAGTGAGCTGTGCATCGTAGGAAGGAAATTCGCCTTGTAGCAACAATAGATATAAAAGAAAATTTACTTTAAAAAATTGATGAGCGAAATGATGAATGGGGGGAAAGAGAAGAGGTCTTCTGTTAAGTGTTGCCTGAAGCACGTTATCATAAACAATGTCATGATAATTTTTCCAAATCAGCATTAGGTGAAAACGCTGTAGGTAGACCGAGGACGGATGAAGACAACTTTTTATTACTTTGTAAAACTATTGAACAAGGAGATGAATACCAGTACACTGTTACAGAATTACAAGAAATCATGACTGACTTTTCAGGGAAAGAAAACTTATATTCTGATAAACATTTAAAATATCAGCTGAAAGGGCACTTTAAAGACCGCATTATAGTACCGTATCCAATGTTTCTGGTCGAAAAAACATTGTGTGTTTATCAGACTCTGCACACAAAATCATGGACAATTGGTAAAAAGACAGGAAGAGCGATCCGGAGACAGAAAAACTTAGAATAGTTTTAAATGCGGCTGACATCATCAAAAAGGATATTCAAAAGATGACTTGCAACTATCGTACATACCCAGATACAAAAGACATTAGGTCCGGAGGCGAAAATTTAATCCCAAAAACATTACATGCCTTTACATGGAAAATGATTGCAAAGAAAACCTAGATCTTTATGTCACCCCTACAAGTTAGATTAGCACTTATATGGGTCCAGACATTTAATCAACATGCTTTCTTGAATGGGTGTGTGTGCGTCATATAACGAAACATGACATACAATAATGCATTGATAACGGTGGGATCATCACAAGAAAATTAAGGTGCCTTTATCCAACACGTTTTTGACAACGCTGATGTCAACATTCGAACATTGGACAGCCTAAATATTTTAACGCTATAGGTGGAATACAATGTATTACGCCCGATGGAAAAGTTCAAACTGTAGAAAAAGTTGAAAGGCAATGCAGTAGAGCTTTTAACTTCGAAAGTATAAGGATAAGAGAGTATGCAAGGAAAACTGGATGTAAGGGATTGAGTAGTATTAATATGAAAAATTACAATGACATGAAAGCTTGCTTGAATATTACTGATTCCACAATAACTAACTACCTTATTCCCTTTAAATTACATTTGGCTTTCTGTTACTAATGTAGAACCAGGTTAGAATGGTTTTATGAAAGTAATTATAAAACCAAAAACAAAAAGAAATGTGATGGGACATTGTAATGGCTGTTACTTTTATTAATTTGGACACTTCTAACAATTCAACAATTTTCACTGCTTTATGTTTTGCAGCCGAAGAGAGCCGAAAATAAAATCAGTCGTGCATAGTTACTTTTGCCCAACCTCTATTTTTGAAAGCGTCCGAAATTGTAGCGTCTGCAGAATTATGTGCGAATATTTACAGAATTGTACAGAATGCACAAATATGTGCGAGCATTGAAGTGGATATTCTTGCAACAATACCTTGACCATGAATGAAGATCAAGCCACAATTGATGATAGCTAAAATGTTTATAGTTTAAATATTTTTATCAATCATTTTATATGGTATTTTTCATTAAACAACAATTTTATCAATCAATATTATAAACATTTGTAAATAAAAATAGTAATTATATTATTGAAAAAAAATAATAACAAAAAACGGGGTGTACGTGATGCTGTGGACAGACACTAATTAGATAATGGAAAGAACTCAATATTAAGGTCAGGAGTCAAAACTCCCCCGAACCAAAACTTGCAAATACTTAAAATAACAAAGAAAATCTGCTTATTTTTTTAATAGTTCGTAAAATTTTAGTATGCTAATAGATCTACAGTACCATTTTAAGTCATAATATTATGCTATCAGTTTTGGAATAAAAAACAAACTTACTTTGCTTCATTACTAACAGACAGGAAGTGATGTCGCAACAACCAACACTCATTATGGCTATCATAGTGTCGGGCGGGCACTAATACTTTGTAGTCTGTAAGTGTTAGCGACAATCAAAATGTAAAGTTAGGTATATATTTTAAAAGGGCAAGAGCTGCGCTACAACTTTTATTTGTCATATTTTTCGATATTATAACAAATAAAAGTGCTGTTTTCTAAAAACTACATAAAATATGATTTTTCACCCGAACAATTTGCATTTTTTAGCAAATTCTGGTGAAAGTATCACTTTTACGCAAAAAATGCAAGGAACATTTTTTTTAGAATAGACATAGAAAAATACAATCATACAAACAGCATCAATGTAAAATGAAAAATGGCCGAGTTATGAGCAATAACACAAATACCCTCAAAATGGATGTTCAAGGGGGCTAGAGGGGGGGGAGCACAAGGGGGAGGGGCGGGGACTTTTGAGGAAATACTTCCCTAATTAATTCCTAACAACTGGCAAAAAATCAGCTTGTCTCTAATTTCTTCCGACACAAAACCTTCATTGCCTTGGCTAAACCTTCATTGCCTGCGTGGAGCGGCGTACAAGCGCTATCTTTGAAGATGTCCAAAAAGCAAGCCATAAATTTAAACAAGTCATTATCCACACCATATTAAAGCTAAAAATATATACTACAAGTTTTAATTGTACCATTTTTGTGTATTTTAAATAATTTAAAAAATATAGTTAATAAAGTAGTCTAAATTTATTAAAACTTAAGAGATTTTTTTTAAACAATTTGTTTCAGGTTTTTGTGGTGTTGTACACAACTACCAACTATTTATGTTTCTTTTCAATAACAAGATTTTTGATCGAACTACGGATAAAATAAAAACCCAACTTCATTAGAGCAGACTAACATTTAGTCTAATATTTAAAGTAAACGGTTTTCCGAGAAATTTGACGTTTAAATCTTTAAACGACTACCACTTGGAAAGCAATTCAAACAACTTTTTAAAAGGTAATTATTTTTAAAGTTACATGCATACAAAATGTGTACACCAAAATAATCTGAATTATTATTATTATTATAATTTTGTTTATGTAACATGGAGGTTTTTCAGGAACGAATAGTTTTATATAAACCTTTTTCGTAACTTTGGAAAACAAAACAAATTAAAAAGTTTGGATCCCTATTAGAGAAACGATCTACATTTATTTATTAATACTACAACTAAGTAAGAGAACTTATAAATACATATTGAGCTTGACTTGTGAGAAGATATACTTGATTGAATAAAACTTGTACACAGAAGCTCACAACTAATACTTTTACTACTACGTTTCAACGACAAAGTAGCCATCTTCAGTGATGCACGAGCTGCAGTAGTAAAATTTTAACTGACTACATAGTTTGACTATTGTAGTTCGTGCATCACTAAAGATGTCGACTTTGTCTTTGAAACGCGTTTGAGTAATAAACGTATTATCTGTGAGATTCTGTGTACAATTTTTATTCCATCACAGAGAACTTATCTACTTGCACAAAATGCGGTTATAGGAGCTGGTTCATAATGTATAATGGTTCTCCAGAGTCTTAACTCTCCATCTCTGCCTGAGGATTTCTGTTCAGGTTTGTGAAGCCCGAGTTCATTCTTTGCGTTTATTACCCCTTCACCTTATTGCTTCTTCCATGTTGCGTGTACATCCAAGCTCGTTTTAAAAGTTTGTTATTTAGAAGTAATTGCTTGGTAAATCAAATTTAGACTGTCACCCTAATATCCAATCCATTCTTCTATATTTGTTTCATGATCAGTTAAATTTTCGTCTTTGCGACTTCCATCTTAACCTGTTGAAAAGCGCCATCCCTATGTATCCTGCGTCCAATTTAAATAATATTTCTGGCTATTATCTGTTTTTTTCTATCAGTTAAAACCTTTCATATTTTCGGAATCGTTATAACCGCCTTATTTCAATGTAATGTTGAATATTTATGTCCGAGAGAGGAGTGATTTGAAGACAGAGCTTTATGAATGATTTACCAATAAGTTTCTTTAGTATTCGTCATGTGATTAGGTCATAGACTAGAGCTTTCATGACATTTATATTATTATTAACTACTACTTTATTTCCATCAGTACCTGATTTAGTTCTATCATTGGCACTGGATGCATCATGGTTTTATACGGCTGTGGTTTATACAAATATTTTCATTTGGATTTGTCTTAGAAGTTTTTGGAAGGTTTGTCCTAAATTGTTCTTTCTAACTTCTTTCTAACTTGTTACTGTATGTTCTTATGGTTGTTTTGTGGTATATATATAAACGACTTTTTTGCCACTTTTTCTAGCTCACCAACTGTCGAAATTCAAAGTTATGTTTGTATATGTTACATATTTAGTTTTATATTTTACAGGTGTATTGTTCCATTTGTTAAGTACTGGATGTTTTTTATCGGCTATTATGGGACTTTCCAGTTCTTTAAGAAAGCTCTAACAATCAGAATCATGGTACCTAGTCGAACGTATATAACTACAAATACACCATATCAAGTAAAATATACATCGTACATGTACACAGTCGTCAAGCAAGTTTAAACAATTCTTACATCTGCACTTAGCAGAACATTGCACACAAATGTATTTATTTATTTATTTTGATTATCATCTTTACTTTATGCCAGTTATACTTATAAAGGGGAGCAGCGTTCAGAGCAGGTAAAATCGATAGTCCGAGCCAGTTTCGAACCTACGAGGTTCAAACTGTAGCAGAATGGGCTAAAAGCTTTAAACCTCTCAGCCATCTGGCTTCCCCCATTTCAACAAAATTAATTAAGAAGTAAATAAAATCATCATGGTTTATATTTTGTTGTTGGTGTAATTAATGTTTTAATCTTAAAGTTTTAATTTATTTAAATTTTAATTTATAAATACATTTGTAATTATTTGTTAGTTTTAAGTTTATTATGCTTTTTGGGTTTTTTTCAATCTTTATACATGGTAATTGGCGTAGTAAAAAAACTGAAGTTTACTAAATAGATTTATTTGTGTTGTATTTTTCACGTTTTTTTTTTTTTGTTGTTGTTGTTGAGTTTTTAAGTTTACGAGCAATAAATGCTCAGCATAATAACTAATAAGATCAAAGCAACACAAAGCCTTGTTACGCTTTACATTAGATTGTGTAAATCTTATATTAGTTTTCTGAATACTACTTTTTGTAGAAATATAAATAAAAGTGCCATTATCAGTTAAACATATAGCTGAATTCAACTTGGCTCAAGAGTACGCTCTTGAACGTGACATACAGGCATTGTCAATCATCTAATAAAGCATTGTAGAATAGTTTCAAAGAATAATTTGTCTAAAAATGTTATACATTATGTTTGTAGTGTTTATTTGAACTCTGACGATTTAACCACCTTGTATTTAAAGTACATCCAGTAAACTAAACTAGAATTTTGCTAGTGGAACAAACATGGTGGTTGGAGAAGCACCAGGGAACCATGCAATGAATGGCAACATCTTTGCCAACATGTTGCGTAGGTACAAACTCTAAATACCTCGTGAAACCTATAGTTGTCGTCCCAATAGTATGACTCATCCGTCGCAGTTGGCTGGAATTCCAAGTAGACACGCCCTAACTAAGTTTAACAAATTTCTAGTGAAAGTTCTATTATAAATTATAAAATTTTCACCCAAACAACTGTCGCACTAAGCATTATTTATTGCTATATGCGTATTATCATTTTTATTGGGCACCCACCCAACATTCCCCCACAGGTTAAACAAATACAAACATTACTTCGCACTAGAAGTTGGGCAACAGGCGGCTACTTCCGGAATACTTCCATATTAATGATTTACTATTGTGTTCCAAAGGTGGATGAAATAATTTGTTACATTTAACATAAAATATTACTTACCTGTAAATTATTAATCACATGGCTGCAAAAGACTTTGAGTTCTGGTATTTTATTTGGAGTAAAAGTAATGTATAGAAGCTTATTAAACAACGGCTGTGACCTTGGGAGGTTTTACATTATTCGATCAACTGTTTACATTTTTAGTTTTAAAAAAAGTCTGCAATAATTATTTATTATGCAAAATTGCAATTAACCAGAAATCACGGCATTATAACTATGGACATAAAAATATATTCAGATAAAATTTGAACCATTTATCATTATGCTGCTTGTTTTTTTAACGACAAATATAAAAGATATAATAATTTCCTCTTTTCCCACAAATAAAAAGTTTAATTCCTGTTTTTTTTACCTCTAAATCTCCTAATAATCAAGAACATAATATGTTATCTAAAGACTTAATTTTTTCCTATCATTCCAGAAATAGTTGGTTCGTTGTAATTCATGTCCGGAATTAAATCGGTTGTTCGAAGGTTGCCGCCGGAAGAAGCTTAGCGATCCAGGAGTAAAGTCAGAATTAAATTTAAAACTTCCCAAAATAAATCTAAATCTTGATAAAACTAACAATAGCTATGTGAAAATTAAAACGGGACGAACCTTAAAACTGCGGTCTTGAAGGCCTACATCTATAAACATAAAATTATTAAAACGGTAAATGCTGATAAATACCCCTTACTTGTAAGAGACACCGCCAACAGCTTCATAAATTAAGTTGAAACCACGCGTGTAAAGTAAACGAAATTTGTCAAAGTTAATCTTAGAACGTCTTTAACATCTTTCTATACTCCAAATATATAATTATATAGTTTAACTTTACATTAAAGTGCATGCAAAGTAATGTCTCTCTTTATTGAGTCTATAGTCAGTTTTCTTGATTCTCTTGCAGATCTAAGTACATTCTATGTATAATTAAACCATTTGTAGGAAACAATGATACTTTTGTCAAAACTACAAACTCAGACTTATATAAAGGAACATAATGTAAGACTACATGGCGAAGATAGATTAATTACATTTATGATGAAAGTATGTTTATCAATATTAATAATTTCACCAAAAATGTTAATCTAGCGCTAAAAAATATGTGATGGACAGTGTTTTTTTAATTTGTTTGTGTTTTTTTAATAAATATATGACGACCTCAAAAGTGATAAAAAGTACTTGAAAATGAGATTATAATCTCAAAACTCGCCGTAAATAGGAGAGCATAACAAAGTCACACGACGAATAAATAACATGTAAAATACTAATTGTAAAATACGTTTAGTAATTTCCTCTTATTATTTAATTCTACAATATACGTTCTGATAAAGTCAGTTTATACAGAAGACTAAAACACGTTTTAGTAAATAATTAAATTATAACAGATTTCTAAAAACTAAGAAATGTACTATTTATTTTTTAGATGAGAAAAAAATAAACCGGTAAACGCAAAACAATTGAAGCCTCGTACATTAAGTTCACTTGCAATACTGTAGACAAGTAGACTCATTTTGTAGAACCCGGGCTAGGATACTAAAGGAAATTCAAATTAAACCACATTCTGAAGGGTTAGCCAATAGCCACTCCACAATAGCCTGCTATTCTGTGTTATGATTTAGACTAGGTTATAGCTTTATTTAAAATAGCCTAGAACTCAAGGTTTATGGCCCTGTAGGTTTGACAAGAGTTGTTGATACATATTTCCGATTCGTTATAACAAAAATTATGACAAATGACGGTATTAATCACTAAAAACAACAACAAAAATTACTTCTATATATATAAAATCCAAATACCACTGACTCACTGATGATCACTACATCTCAAAAACTACAAAACATATTAACTTGAGACTTGACATAGTAGTTCCCCTTATGCTCTAGCTGTGCAATAAGACGGGGTTTTAAAATATTTTGCGTTTAATGTTATTAAAAAGTAAAAAGCGTTATAAAGGAAGATTTTTAAATAAGCATATAAAAAGGGTGTCCTTCGACAGTTATTAATAAAACTAAAAGATGAATTTTTTATACACTTAAGCTAAGAAAGTAGTACATAGTGTAAAAAATAGCGTATTAACAAAAATTATACGGGATGCCTTTGAAATTGATATTTTTGTTATCGAGCTTAACCCGTAGCGAAGCACGGGCACTAAACTAGTTAAATATATTTTCTCTTGGAGAAATTATTCATTAAGATTTTAATAATTATCAAGAAACAAGCTGGTGAATAATATACACTATTTTCAAAAGAAATTTATACATAGTATTTACATATCTGTGCATTGAAATTTAGTTTTGAAAAATGTTTTTCAATGTTGACTTAACTATGTAGTATATCAGTGTATTTTAGATTGTTTTTGCTCTACCAGATCGTGATTAGCAGTGGTTTTCATCCAAGTTTTCCGCAAAACAATATTGACCTAAGAAATGTTTTTAATACATAATTTATATACTTAAAAAAATATGAATTAATTATTACCTTTTGTTTTTTATGTTCTCCAGATATCAAACCAATACTTAGCTGAGTATAGTAAATATGTTATATTATATCTTGTTAAAGCAGACTCTTTTAAAAGCTTTTTATAACTGAATCATGAATATGAATTACATTTTCAGATAATCTGCCACAGTTCATTATATTTTTGTTTTGTAATTTAATATGTAAGATTTAAATATCAGCGATTTATAAAATAACGGGTTCAACAAAACCAAATAAGATTACAAAGGCTTTGCATAAATTAAAGGTCGTTGACACTATGCTCTGTTGTTTACTCCTTAATCTTGTTTCCTGTTTTTCCTCTAAGCCGAGATCGTTTAGTAAAATCAACGGTACTTGGGTGAGAAGCGTGGGTTCATATAAGGATCGGTGTCTGTTTAAATCCACCGCCTACTGGATCGACGATTTCAGCGTTATCCCCAAAGCAGGCTTGGTTAATTAGTGCATAATGTCTTTGCTTTAAATCTACTAGTAAAAAAATTGATTTAAATAGACAGATCTATTGTTATCAATTCGGTATTTGCTTTTTTTTTGCTAAATAAAAATTATCGTTAATTTAATGTTACAATATCGATCAATTAGAAAAAAACTGAAATGTTTCATTAAAATAAGATGCCTACTTAAAATTAAGCTTTTAGCCAAATGTATAAAATGTATCTATGACTACAAAATGTACTTTAATAACAAAACTTTGATAATATGTTTAAAATCCTTCATCTTTTCACCATACAATTTCAAATTAAATTTAATGAAAAGTTAGTTAGAGAATTGGTAATCTTTCAATAAATAATATATATATTTTTTTAACAGAAAAGAAAATTGAACCAGCCAATAAGTAACTAAGGCATTTACTAGTCGAACATTTATAAATTAAATTATTTAATTACATTTCAAATAAAAGTAGCAATTTTCTAATTTACATGTAGAAAAATTTCAATTTCTTTTCCTAGAAATAATTAATTTGTAAAAATAAAACAATAGTTAAAAAGTATGCGTTAAAGTTGATTAAACACTCAATTCCAAGATGGGTTTAAACTTCCAATACCATTCAGAATACATCCATTAACGCATCATTAGAAGTTTCATACTATATATCAAAAGTATTGTTTAACTTTCAGTGGTATGAACAAAGGAAAACATACTATCAAAATAAATACAAAATAAATATAAAATCAATTACTAAACATGATCTACGAAATACAATTATAATTATTGATGAACGAATCTGACACCGGAATGAAATTTGTGTTATCGGCCTCGCCTAATTTTTTCAAAGCAATTCTGAGTGTTGATATTAGCCTAGGTCGAAAGTCTATTTTGTGGGCATGGTAAGACATGGGTTTACAGTTGTTTTTTATTTATCATTTTATATATATTTTGGTGTATTGAATGCAAATATTTTTGATGTGTTTTTATGTAATGCTAAATAATAAAAAAAAAACTTGTGAAGATAAAATAGTGGACTATTTTTCATACACAAAACAGATCAATATAATGCATTACGTCATCTTTCCTATACTAATACACAATAAGGGAATTTAATCATATATAAAAGTATATTTTACAAGTGGCATTACATCACCATCCGTAACAATTACCCAGTTCGATTTTCAATTTCACAATCCAATAACAAGACAGTGTTTTTAAATGTCAGGAAACACTTGTGACATGTTTTTAAATGTGAAGTATTTCAATTTTCCAAATTCAGAACTCTGGTGTAGCGCATTACTTAATGTGTTACTGTGTGCACTACCATACCAATGCAGACCTATAGTCTGTCCACTCGGCCGTGATACCTGACTTCTCGGAACTCAACGCCCCCTCCACTAGTTTGCCACCGGCAGGCCCGGCTAGCGGGTAGGGAGGAGGAGTTGAGTTCCGAGAAGTCAGGTATCACGGCCACATACAAACTGCCCCGCTTTTTTTGGGTCATTTCAAACATACAAACTGC
>JAGFPH010004177.1:29431-48220 GCA_018207615.1 Philaenus spumarius
GCAGTTTGTATGTTTGAAATGACCCAAAAAAAGCGGGGCAGTTTGTACGTAGCCAGGTATCACGGCCGAGCGGAAAGACTATATGTAATATTGATCTTTTATTAAATTGTAAAAATATATTTTTTGTATTCTGCGGGAACTTATTCATGAACGTCTTAACTTTAATTATTAGGTACAACAAACTTTGGTCGCAATAGATTTTTTACTTCTATCACTCGCAGAAACTACCTGCCCTGGGTGTAAAGCATTATTTATTCATATCCTCAGAATAGCGACTCATGTCTTATAAGACTCCATCATCACGAACGGAACAACAAAGTGAAGCAATGTTTCGTTTTGTCAACACCGATAACAGTTAGTTGAGTCCAATATCGCTAAATGTCTATTTAGTGCTCAAAGCCCTGTTAGAATAAATACCATTCTCTACAGTACAGTACTTCCAATCTAGACCTATTAGCAACCTATACCCCCTATAAATGTTGTATATGGTGTTAATTCAAAATAAGACCTCCATTATAAAAAAAGTAAGTGCTTACAGCGATAAGTGATATTGCAGTAGCTCTCAAGTGGTTTACTAATGCAATATTATTGTCCAGCTTTTACAAGGTTACTATGGTCACTGAGTTTGATGCATTTACTCGTACGGTAGTATTGGACAGGATTAGGTTCGAGTTTAATGTCAATTTTTGAAATCTTATAAGATTTACTTACAAAGTCTTGATAATTTCTGTATTTATCGTCCGGAATTGATATGCAAATTAAATAACTAAAATATCTACATACCGTCTTTTTTACAGACTTCAGTTATTACTGGTTTTATTTTGATGGCCAGTTTCAGCCTATGAGTTGATCATCTTTAGATCTTTAAAGAGGTCATGCTATGGTCAGAGAAAATTACTTTCTATATATGTGTTTTTATTTGTATTGCGTATTACTTTTGTGAAACATGTGTTAATACTCAACTAAGTTATGGATAGATTATAAAAAATCTTTTTACAGATATGCAGATCATCTTACACGAAGATTAAAACAGTGAATAAAAATAATAGTACATGTACGTATGCAGTTTTTTTTTTATCGCGTAGGTTATCCTAAGCTATCAGTAAACTAATAATAACTGAAATCTAATAATTAATTTACTTATTCCGTGGCAAATAGTAGAAATGAGTTTAAATTGTATAATTCAATGAATAATAATTTTACAAATAATTAATTTGCAAATATTTAGTAATTTGATTTTTAAATTAATTCTATAAATCGTAGTTTCGCTTTCCCAAGAGACTCGAGAGTCGTGGTATTACAAACTTTTTAACGAATTGAGTATTGTGAGTTTAACCTCTGTCTCGGTTTAATTTACTGGCTTCTGTCAAACATCTGTCTCGAGTCTCATTTCATTTTGACCATACACATCTCAATTGCATCACTCATTTTAAAATGGCGCATCTAATTTTACTGCACGTATACTGATGTACGTACGCTACAGCAATAAAAACTGGTATTGTAAGAAATATTCAAATAAACATAAATTATCCTTTTTTGCCACAGATCTTTTAATTGCCAATATTTTATCTCGAACATTTTATCCGTTCAAATAAAAGGTCTAACGTTTTGTTTTTAATATGTTGGTATATTTCCGAATTTTTAACTGAATGTGAAAAAATTCATATCTGTCTATCACTGTCTTTTATAATTTGCTATGAACTTTTAGATCCAAATGTTGATACCACAAAACCTATATATTTTAGAATGTGATACTGACTTGTAGAGTTTCTTTAAAAAAATTGTTTTATTTAAGGATTTACAATTTTTAATTTTTTATTTTGTAGGTTTTACGAAATACAATTTTGCTCAGAAACACTTTTCCTTATTTACGAAAACACAGCAGCTGAAATAAAATACGTTTCCTTTCACTTATTCAGATACTTTACATGAAAGCTATAGCTAATCCGAAATGTTACGAAAAAATAAAAAATAAATTATTTACCTAAGAAACACAAAACCCCTCTATTTACTAAAATACTAAAGCTAATAGTTTAAAGAAGAAAATAAAACGCTGTAAGTTATCACAGTTATACAGTAATACTGTATTATCATCAAATTAGTACCTTTGTAGAAAAGAGTAGGCAGTATGTTTTTGGCCCTGCTAGTATATGTACTGAAATTAAGAGACGTTACCTCCTTTCATTGGTCCTTACCACAAATTTATGATTTATTGAAGCCATCATTATATATATTCTCCAACGAATCTCCCTTTCGAGAATTTTTCTAGCCCCACGTTACGGGAGCCAATTCTCCAACGGAACACCGTTTTCTTGATTAAGTTGAATAATGTTTTCGGACCCCACTTTTTGGGACGCTGATTTCTTCAACTGTCTTTCGTTTGAGAATAAGTTATTTCCACCTACTATAAGTTTTATAGGCAATCTCGCTTTGTTTTGCCTAGGTGAAATTACTATGTGTCGAATATTCAGTTTTCTGAATATCCCGACTAAAAAAAAAACTTCTACGTTATACTTCCAGTACTTTATACTTGAATCTAGCTCAGTTAGAACACAAGTGAATGATTTTACTTTTTTGTAAAAATCTGAGTAGTGAGTACACTGAAACTAACCTTGTAAATTGTTTATTTGTGCTTGCAAATATTTTATAAAATTTCACTGTATCAATTCTTAATCTATAAATCATAAACTATTGGGATATTTGACTACTAGGTGTTTTTTGTGAATAATAACTTTTTTATAAAGCAAATAAAATTTTAATAATTCCCTTTTTAAAAATTTCAAACATAAAATAAACTTTTGGGATTTTACTTTCTCCAACAAATACAAAATAATCACTTTCCTTTCAATTTTAATAATAATTTCTTAAACTACAAGGCAGAACCAATTATTTACCTAACTATAATTTAATTTAATATTTTATACTCAATTTGATTTAATTAATATTTTCATAAAAGATTTAATTTGAATTTACGATTTAATGAATTTAATTTTTTAATTAATAATACAAATATTTTATCTAATCTAACATCCTAAGTAACCCAGTATTTTAAAATAAATTTATTTGAATTTACTTCAGGCAAATTTTAACAGGGACTAACGTATTTACGTTTCTACCGACCTTTTCACAACTGTCCAGGCGTCGCGACGTTTGATATGAAGTCCGCGAGCGTTGTTTAGCGATGGCAGGCTACAGAAAATGCTCTGCGTGCTGGTTAAGTTGTCTCGTTGTTGAAGATAGATTCCTGTAGGATTGTCTGGAAGAATGTTGGATGAATTCTCAAAGATGGTTGGGGTGATGTCGTGTCTGAAGTCCCGGTTCGGCTATTCCCTCGACGTTAAAGTTGCATGTTCTAGTGGTCGCCTGGTGGTGTCCTGGAGTCCTATCTGGAAGCTATACGAATCACTCCATGTATCAGCTGTTCTGCAGGCTATGTTACTTCTCCAGAATAATCCAAGTTAGGCCAACTTTGTAATGACTAAGTTGCCACTGACGTTCTTGTAGATTATAGTTGTGTCTATTGCTGCATTCCAGATTAATATTGCAATGACGTATCTTCACACTTGTTATACAAATTATTAGGTTTAACGAAGAAAATACTTAGCTTCTTGCATACTATAGTATTTTATAAAAAACAAGTAACAGCTCTCGATGTGTCCACTTACTTCGCAGAAGTAATAAGGCTCCGATGTGTTCACTTACACCGCGAAACTATCAAGGCTTCGATGTGTTCTCTTACATCTCACAATTTAAAAGGCTCGATGTGTTCATTCACACCGCATAAATATCAAAAGCTCCCGAGTTTCCCCGAGCAATCGTTTATATAGACTTTTTCGGCACTACTTCCATGCCAACTTAAGCTTTCTATCACTGTTTTTCTATAAGTTTTTAAAACTCGTTTTTTCAAGAATTTTAAACTCCTAGTCTATGTTATTTTTATAATGAGTTTTATATTGATTTTTCCTTTATTTTTAGATTTGTTTTAGTCATTGTTTTACGTAAATTTCCTTTTGTTTTTTGAGTACGCCCACTTTTGCATGTTGGTATATCTGCTCCCCCTCCAGTCGACTCATCTGTGGGGTTTGGGAGTTAAACGATTTTCTACAAACTTGGGTTTTACTTTACTCCCGAAACATATTTTAAATACTGGATTATTTTTACATAACTACGTTATCAACCTACTATTTACCGTTTTGAGTCAATAACAATTTAAGTTTAACTTTTTATTTTGCTGTAAAGATGCAAATTCTATCACCTTTTTCCTTTCATAAAATTTCAACTTTTTCTTTTTAATTATACTTTTTGTTTATCATTACTAAAACTTGTTTTGGTTAGAATTTAAAAAACTTTCTTTTTTACCTACTTTTTTATCATGTGAACTTATTGGATTAACATTTACTTTTTTATTTAACAAAATTTCGCTAAAACTTATTTCACCTTTATTTTAGGCCTTCTTATGAAAAGCCTAAAAAACCTTTTCTTTTTCAATTTTGAGGAATTTTGAATTTCTCCCTATACTTTAATAGCTTGTACCTTAAGTAACTTTGTGACTTTATATTATTTAATCTTGCAGTAAATACACCCGCGGTTAGCGTAATGCATTTCCTGAAGACATTTGTTTTTTATTTAATTCCTGGATTTTGGCTTCCCGAAAGAATCTTTAAGTATTTTTTTACAAGTCCTTATTCCTTTTCGAACAGGCAGGGTCCAAGAGTTTAACTTAGCCAGATAACGACCCTACCGCGTCAACATGATTCTCGTGACCTACATGCGGCTTTAGCCCGCGGTATGTCCGGACTATTCAAATTTATAAAATTAATTACAAATTCAAAATCCAGGACCTACAACGGGTTGTGTCCGTTGTAATATATATATATAACGTACAGTTTTCATGCAAGAATAGCCAGTTGTAATGGGTGAATATTTTTTTGTACGTGACCTGATCTACGGATCTGTTAGGTTCATATTGTTTGTGTTTACTGATGTGTACAATTAAATCCAAGGCTTGACCACATTCCCTTATTAGAACGCTTGTATAACTCGTAAGCGGTTGGATAGAAACCACTTTAGTGTAAAGTCTTTGTTAAATTATATTATATCCGTTATATCAATTGGTCTGTATAAACATCAGTGTGTGTGTTGGTGTGTGTGTACTAGACAAGCAGTTTATGGGAATTACACTTAATGTATGTTGTACGGTTAATTATACTCTTGTGTACGAGGTCTGTAAAATGATTACTGTACATAGAGTTCTTTAAATCATTTCAGCAATGCATAACCTAAAATTCATACAATTTACATAAATTTATAATTACTTAGACTACGAGCTTAATGTTCATAAAGCTCTGAATACCTTGTGATACGTTCGATCCAATTTAATACAAATGTTGACCTTATATACCTCACTAAATAACTGCTATTAGTTAGTACATGGCTGGCATAAATGAAAGTAGTAAGTAAAGATAATATAAAACTGTAAGACCAATAGGCTTATATACCGGGTTTATTACATACTAAATATAACTGGTATTGCAAAAGTAAATGTCAACTAAAATGTATTACAGATAATTAAACAAAACTTTTCCTCTTTATATACTATCTTTAAAAAAATAGGATTTAACAATTAATAAAAGTCATGTAATATTTGGCATATATAATCTAAGTGTTCAATATGGCCGCCTTTCTGTTCCAGGACAATCATCATCCTTTACTGCACATAGTGTCTTCAAATTTACGATTTCAAAATATGGGAAACGTTTAGGCCCAATTGTAAGTCTGTGTAGGTTAGGTTCATAACCGTTAAGTGCTCAAGAACATTTTTGTTTGCAGTTCTGTTATTACGTTATTACTGAGCATATCTAAATTTTGTGTTCCCGCAATTAAGACAGCTTTTCCTGAAGTTACTCTATATAACTTCTTTCAAGAAATAAGTACTACAAGTGCAACCCAATGGAGTATGCAAATAAGATTTATACTTATATATATACTCTGTGGTGCAAAAAGATTATTTTAATACAGTATGTTGAATGTATTAATTCACTGAGTATATACATAGAGGTATAGGCCTACATATTGTTTTGGTATTAATTTAGTTATAATAACTTTAAAATGGCACTTACTTTTGAACGGCTCTGTATAGAAAAAAAATTGGAAAACGGTTGACCAGAAAGGCCATCCATGTAACTTCCCGCTAAGTTTAATTACAACAAACACTATTTTTGGAAATTTTGAACTACCATAACTTTTGAATGAATCAACCGATTTTTATGCGATTTGAGGCAATCGATGCAGTTTTTTAAGTCCATTGAAAGAATCAACAACAAAAAGTTTTCTTATGAAAAGTTTCGGAGAAATTGAGGAAAAACACTTTTTTTTATTTTCTTTTGTTCACGATATCTGACGAACGAATTAACCGATTTTGACCGGACTGGTAGCGATCGACGTCGCTTTTCAAGGTTAAAAGCTGATTAGATTTTGGAATTGATCGGTAAAACCGTTTAAAAGTTATTAAAAAAAAACCTGATTTAAAAACTTTTTATTTCTTAGTTTTTTCAAAATTTCTCAGAACCCACCGGTCCGAATTAGTTGAAATTTTCAGGAAATCTAAGTTTGATGGAACTCTTTAGAACGCCATTTGGTAGGATCCAATCGGTTAAGCCGTTCAAAAGTTATAAGCGGGTCACATACTTACATACTGCAACGGAAATTAGCCAGTTGCAAGGCGCTAATTAGACTTGCTAATTAGAACCACAAAACATTAAAAGTTAACGAATTTAAATTTTAAAGACAGCATAAGAATCAGTAAATTAAAACATAAATAAAAGAAAGAATAAGTTTTTGATGATATATGCATAGTTGCAGAGTTATTAAAGAAGTTAGTTTAACGTTTTATCAATCAGAAAAATAACAGACAGAGGCGATATGAATTGTACTAAGTTCAATCGACAAGATGGGACAGGAGAATTCCTGTCGAGAACGGCAAGAGTTTGTCAGATTCTACTTGTTGCTAGGCAGATCTAAAACCATGTTAAATTTTGATAATTATAAATGTTGTATATTATTTTAGTTAATTAAAAAGAGGGGGAAAAGACGAATAAAACAGTATAAAAAGTTTTTTAATAGAGTAATTAATTTAGGAGTTATAGCACAAAAAGTAAGACCAAAAAAAATGAAAAATTGTTTGTGTCGGAAAAATTCAAGAAACTAATTAGGCCTAGTAGAGACCTAATAAGGCCTATAAAAGAATAGCACAAATTCATTTCAAAATAAAATTAACTTAGTAACAAAAAAGGGATTTAAAGTCATTAATTTGCATAAAAAGGCCTATAACTTCAAAAATAAAGTTAAATTCAAAAATTGAAAAGGGGGGAAAAATCGACATACTAACAAAAGGTAATTATGCAAGGTTTAGACAAAAAATCATAATTAAAATTAACGGAATTAAATAATAAATCTAAATAACTTTAAAGTTAAACAAAAGGGAGAAAAAATTAGAATAGTTAGTAATAAATAGCAAAATAGGTTAGAAAATAGTTAAATGCATTGTAATATCACTTGAGATGTGAGAAAGGTAAAATCGGGGGGGAATAAAACACAAAAATCGGCAGCGCAAAATTAGGCTTCCGAAAATCAACCATAGCGGGAGAACCAAACAAGATAGAAGAAATCCAAAAACATATTCGTTCGTTTGGGAACCAAACGAAGAGGATAGGAAGAAGAAAATTCCAAAATTGATAAAATTCACAGAATTAAATTTCGAAATTCAACGAAAACTTGCGAAGCAAATAACACGGCGAAAAAAGGGCGTACGACTTCAAATCAAAGGGCTACGTGAGCAGAAGGTCGTCATGTACAAGATGAGACCAACAAAACCAAAATTGGGCCAAGGACAAGAAAGTTACGGCAGTTTGAAACTTTCAAAGCCAAATTGCATTGATTTCAAGAATGAACACGCCGAGCAAAAGTAAACATAACGAGACAAATCTGCCGAGTAGGGGAAGGGAGAGAGCCTAAAGTCGGTAGGCTTGTCGAGTCAGTTCAGTTTTAGATACCAGACCGTCACCACGTACTTCAGAGATCCTAGAAGGGCTTTCCAAGAGACTAGCTGAGGGAACGATCGCAGTGGAACACTCGCAAGAATAGCGGACATTGGGCGTCATCAGCATAAGTCAGAGAGAGTAAATCTTGAAGAAAAACGAGGCGAGGACCTATCTAGCTAACTCCGGCAAAGAGTAACGGGCCGAAAACCGTACTATCATTGGGACTTAACTGGACCTAGGAGGATTCCGGAGGACCAACACCGCCAGGATTGGGAACCGAAGACAGAACATCTTGTTTGTTGTAAGTAACAGATTATCAAGTTGTTTTCGAGTCTAAGAAAATTATAATAAATTCAAAAATCAATAAATTAAATTAATAAATAAATAAAGTAAATTCAGGGGAAAGTATAACGAAAGTAAAATCATTTTAATAATAATTAACTCACATCTCACAGTGGTAAATATCGACGAAAATTTAATTATAAATATATATTCAATTTATCCATGGTAATTTGTGTTGAAAACGCAGTAGCGTAAATTTGATATAATAATTTTGTTCAATAAATTGTTTATTTCTTGAAAGAGTTGCTAAAATCATTTATAAAATTAGTACAATACCATAAATCATTCAGTGCTCTAATTATAAGGATTCAGGTGAGGCAAAAGTGTTTTCTGATCATAACAAGTATATCTCCACCGGGGACGACCTCGAGATCGGAGTTAGAAAAAGAGCTAGTGTACTAAAGAGAAAACAAAACAAAAGTTTCTAAAAATTTTAAAATAAGAACTGGAAATTAAAGAAAAACAATTTCCAATTCTTGCCATCGCATCAACCACTCAAAAAGGGTCATACGGGCAGGTACAAGTTGACCGAATTTCAAATAAAATTAACTAAAAGGTAAAAAGGTAAGGAAGAGGGGCGAATTTCCCGGTGATTACGAGAGCGGGGAAAAGTCGGAGAGGGGCTGGTGCGTGGCAAGTGGCGCCCTAACGCGTTGGCTGAATGAAAAATAAAATTTTAAACAAATAAAAGATTTATTTCTCATTGAGATAACGTACGAACCGGTATAAGTGATCAGAAAACAATTAGCCTAATTATACATGTATTAGAGATAAGCAGTGCAAATTTAAGTGAATTATAATAAATTGTGTGTTAAAAATAAGTAAAAAATTAAAAATGGCAACAGGACCGAAAAAAGAGGAGGCGGATATTCAAAAATTGTTGAAATTAATGTCGGCCGAAAGACAAGAACGTATAGCGAAAGAGAAAGAACGCGAAGAAAAAGAGTTAGCCGAGAAACGCGAACGAGAGGCGGAACGACAAGAACGTTTAGCGAAAGAGAAAGAACGCGAAGAAAGAGAATTAGCGAAAGAGAAAGAGCGCGAAGATAGGGAATATTTCGAAAAGCAAGAGCGATTAGCAGAAAAGAAGGAGCGAGAAGAAAAAGAGTTAGCCGAAAAACGCGAACGGTTTGCGGAAAAACAAGCCTGGTTAGCGAAAGAGAAAGAGCGCGAAGAAAGGGAAAGAGAAAGTCGCGAAGAAATATTGTTAGCTGTAGGCGGATTAAAAAATGATTTAAATAAAGGGATAGAATTAATCCAGGGCAGAGTAGATCAATGTGAAGTAGCGATAGTGGAAGTAAGGGAGGAAATAGACAAGCTCAAAGAAGCGGAAAGTTTAAATAGTAGTAAGATAGCCACAGTTAGTGTCGAAGTAGAAGCAGTAAAAACTAGCGAGAAAAAGTTAGAAACGACAATGAAAGTGTTGGAAAGGAAGTTTAGAGAAATAGACACAAATAGATTTGTAGGGGGAGCAGAAAAAAGAGTCTTTTATGTAAATGCGAACCAAGGGGAGCAAAAAATTTCGGAATTTTGGGGAACACCCAGGGAAAGCCCTATGAAGTTCATAAAGGACATGGAAGAGCACTTTTCCGAGATAGATCCTACATTAGACGACGAAGAAAAATTAAAAATAATAGAGAGATATTTAAAAGGGGCAGTGTTAGACTGGTGGGGAATTGTAAAACGAGACAGCACAAATTACTCAGAGTTTAGGGTGAAATTTGTGGAAAACTTTTGGGGATACCAGGCGCAACAAACATTGCGTAACTTAATAGAAAACGGAAAATATAACGACCAAGGACACATGTCCAGAGTCGATTACTTTTGTAAAATGGTAACTAAAGCTACACATCTTAATCCACCAATTCCTGAAAAGTTTATAATAAACAGAATTTTAAGGCATTTTGACAATCGTATAAGGGTTGCGAGCGTAGGCAAGCCTAGCGAAAGCTTCGAAGAGGCTATCGAGCTTTTAAGGGCGTTCGAGGCGATGGAAAGGGAAGGCAGAAGAGATGTTAGACACGACGGACCAAGAAATTACGGAAATTTCGAAAGACAACCGACAAGGACCGCGGACTCTCAAAACCATCCTAAGAACCCTAACCAGAAATCCTATGGGAACCAACCTAGTACTAGCCAAACCCAATATCCGCAAAAACCTAGTCCTTTTAATACCAACGTTCCAAAACCTAGTCCAAAAAACTAGTACGTCCGGTCCCAAGATTAGAAGAACACGGAAAAAGGAAATTGACAACGAATCAGGAATCAGGGACCGAAGAAAAAAGCCAAAAAGTTAAACAAAACCTTAAAAAACTAAATTTAAATTTTCAAAAAGAAAGTCGTTTACAATTTCAACTCAAAAATATTGCGTTCGATATACGGGAAGAATTATTGCAAGAGCCTAATAACATAGAACTACAAAAGGAGGAAATAAAATGCCCTGAAATAGAAATAAAAATTAACGAAGAAGAGTTAAACTTAGAAATCGACACGGGTGCTGCATACTCTTGCATACAATCAGAATATGCAGAATATTTAAAAGCGAAAGGATGCAAATTTATGGAGCTACATGTAACAAACGTTGAGGTCGTAACAGCAATCAAAAATAGGCGGCAAAAAGTAGCAAAGCAGGCAATGATACCGTTAAACATAGGAGGAAAAGTAGTAAACGGCATTTTCTTAATAGTACCTAAATTGTCAACAAAAGCCATAATGGGTTGCAATTTATTAAGTAAACTAAAAGCAATCATAAATTTAGAGCATAAATTTATAACGTTACAAATAAAGGGAGAAGAAATTAAAATAAGCTTTAACATAAATTATAAAAATCAAAACAAACAGATAAATAAAATACACAAAGGAAAAGGACGTGTCCAGGGAGCAGAAAGGGAAGAAACCGAAGGAGACAGGCGAGACGAAGGAGAAAGGAGGGGAATGAGTGTTAGGGGATTGAAATCTAAGAAAGAAATAAGATGTAATCCACAGCTAAAATTAAAGAAGGTGTTACTAGCGGAAAAAGAGCAGAGCAGCCAAATTTTAGTTAAGGGGCAAGAGATGAAAAAGATACTCGAGTCCGGGGAGTTAAGTGCGATGAAAAAGATACGACTTAACAGAAAGGAGCTAACACAAAAGGTCCGGGAGGCAGAGGAAAGCAAGGAATTAAGAAAATTAGGAAATAAGCCAATAAATAAAATAAACAAAAATAAACAAATACAAATAAGCAACCAGCCATTCAAAAGAAAACTAAGTAGAAGAAATAAATGGGGGAAAATAGCCAAGGGAAGAAGAAACAAATTAGGAGGAAAACCTAAGGTGAAGCTGAAGGCGAGGCGGCAAGTAAACTTAGGAAAGATAGGCCTAAAAAAGGAAGCGCTAAAAACGTGTTTGGTTAACAGTCTATTGGATAAGGAAATAATAAAGTGTAAATATTTAATAGATTATAAGTTGTAAATAGATATAAGAAATAACCATGGAATTAGAAATAAGTAGAAATTTAAATCGCCGAAATCGGATAAAAATTGAAGGAAATACAGCGAGTTAAGTAAAAACAAGCGAACTACATCGATCAGCTGATTTGAAAGGAGGGTAATGACCTGAAACACCGCACTAGGTCAAATTCAAAGTGCAATAAAATTGTCAAGAGAATATTGGAAAATAACAGTAGGCCTTCGATCTCGGCTAAAGTAAATAAACAAAGTACGTTCACCCAGGAAACCAATGAGTGCGACAGAGAAGGAAATTCGATTAAAAAGGACATCGGCAAAGCAAATAATTACTTCCTGCCGACGGGTAACAAAGAGGGGAACGAGCAGAGTCGTAAAAGCCTAGTATTTTTCTGTTAACAAAAAATTATTTACCAGTGTGAGATTTTTCAAACTAATTGGGAATAGTTTCAAGGGCATAATCCAACTTGATAATTTGGTACAGTTAGGTACTTAAGTAATTAGTAAATATATAAGCAGTTCAATTCAATTAATATCAAATAACTCGTAATTATTATGTAATGTATTAAAATTGTCTTATTATTCCAGCAGCAGTGGAATTTCTTCAGATATAAATTGTAAATAAATATGTGTGTAATAATCAATGTTAGGAAATAGAATACAGACTGATGGGGAAGAAGGTCTAACCCAAGGTAAATTAATATGTAAATTTGTTAAGATTAGAATGTTACATCAACTGTTAGAAATAGGAAAAAATTTGAGTTAAAGTAAAACAGATTTCTCAAGTTAGAAAAACAAATAAATCAGTTTTATTAAAAGGGGGAATTTGCAACGGAAATTAGCCAGTTGCAAGGCGCTAATTAGACTTGCTAATTAGAACCACAAAACATTAAAAGTTAACGAATTTAAATTTTAAAGACAGCATAAGAATCAGTAAATTAAAACATAAATAAAAGAAAGAATAAGTTTTTGATGATATATGCATAGTTGCAGAGTTATTAAAGAAGTTAGTTTAACGTTTTATCAATCAGAAAAATAACAGACAGAGGCGATATGAATTGTACTAAGTTCAATCGACAAGATGGGACAGGAGAATTCCTGTCGAGAACGGCAAGAGTTTGTCAGATTCTACTTGTTGCTAGGCAGATCTAAAACCATGTTAAATTTTGATAATTATAAATGTTGTATATTATTTTAGTTAATTAAAAAGAGGGGGAAAAGACGAATAAAACAGTATAAAAAGTTTTTTAATAGAGTAATTAATTTAGGAGTTATAGCACAAAAAGTAAGACCAAAAAAAATGAAAAATTGTTTGTGTCGGAAAAATTCAAGAAACTAATTAGGCCTAGTAGAGACCTAATAAGGCCTATAAAAGAATAGCACAAATTCATTTCAAAATAAAATTAACTTAGTAACAAAAAAGGGATTTAAAGTCATTAATTTGCATAAAAAGGCCTATAACTTCAAAAATAAAGTTAAATTCAAAAATTGAAAAGGGGGGAAAAATCGACATACTAACAAAAGGTAATTATGCAAGGTTTAGACAAAAAATCATAATTAAAATTAACGGAATTAAATAATAAAACTAAATAACTTTAAAGTTAAACAAAAGGGAGAAAAAATTAGAATAGTTAGTAATAAATAGCAAAATAGGTTAGAAAATAGTTAAATGCATTGTAATATCACTTGAGATGTGAGAAAGGTAAAATCGGGGGGGAATAAAACACAAAAATCGGCAGCGCAAAATTAGGCTTCCGAAAATCAACCATAGCGGGAGAACCAAACAAGATAGAAGAAATCCAAAAACATATTCGTTCGTTTGGGAACCAAACGAAGAGGATAGGAAGAAGAAAATTCCAAAATTGATAAAATTCACAGAATTAAATTTCGAAATTCAACGAAAACTTGCGAAGCAAATAACACGGCGAAAAAAGGGCGTACGACTTCAAATCAAAGGGCTACGTGAGCAGAAGGTCGTCATGTACAAGATGAGACCAACAAAACCAAAATTGGGCCAAGGACAAGAAAGTTACGGCAGTTTGAAACTTTCAAAGCCAAATTGCATTGATTTCAAGAATGAACACGCCGAGCAAAAGTAAACATAACGAGACAAATCTGCCGAGTAGGGGAAGGGAGAGAGCCTAAAGTCGGTAGGCTTGTCGAGTCAGTTCAGTTTTAGATACCAGACCGTCACCACGTACTTCAGAGATCCTAGAAGGGCTTTCCAAGAGACTAGCTGAGGGAACGATCGCAGTGGAACACTCGCAAGAATAGCGGACATTGGGCGTCATCAGCATAAGTCAGAGAGAGTAAATCTTGAAGAAAAACGAGGCGAGGACCTATCTAGCTAACTCCGGCAAAGAGTAACGGGCCGAAAACCGTACTATCATTGGGACTTAACTGGACCTAGGAGGATTCCGGAGGACCAACACCGCCAGGATTGGGGACCGAAGACAGAACATCTTGTTTGTTGTAAGTAACAGATTATCAAGTTGTTTTCGAGTCTAAGAAAATTATAATAAATTCAAAAATCAATAAATTAAATTAATAAATAAATAAAGTAAATTCAGGGGAAAGTATAACGAAAGTAAAATCATTTTAATAATAATTAACTCACATCTCACAGTGGTAAATATCGACGAAAATTTAATTATAAATATATATTCAATTTATCCATGGTAATTTGTGTTGAAAACGCAGTAGCGTAAATTTGATATAATAATTTTGTTCAATAAATTGTTTATTTCTTGAAAGAGTTGCTAAAATCATTTATAAAATTAGTACAATACCATAAATCATTCAGTGCTCTAATTATAAGGATTCAGGTGAGGCAAAAGTGTTTTCTGATCATAACAAGTATATCTCCACCGGGGACGACCTCGAGATCGGAGTTAGAAAAAGAGCTAGTGTACTAAAGAGAAAACAAAACAAAAGTTTCTAAAAATTTTAAAATAAGAACTGGAAATTAAAGAAAAACAATTTCCAATTCTTGCCATCGCATCAACCACTCAAAAAGGGTCATACGGGCAGGTACAAGTTGACCGAATTTCAAATAAAATTAACTAAAAGGTAAAAAGGTAAGGAAGAGGGGCGAATTTCCCGGTGATTACGAGAGCGGGGAAAAGTCGGAGAGGGGCTGGTGCGTGGCAATACACACACACACACACCCTCACACACACACACACACACACACACACGCACACACACACCCACACACACACACAGAGACAGGGTGACACCCTCTCGGGAGTGGTCAGGGAAGATTCCTATTACCTCAAAACGTTGAGATCTGATGAATACTCGATTTTCGAAAAACGGGGTGAAACCAATAACTTCCCGAATTTAGAAAATTTTCAATTTTCTTAGCGGGAAGTTAAAAAAACAAAATGTATAAAAAATCTGTGAGCACCAGCGTGATAGTTTTCAACCAATGTTTATCCTCTTCAAGCTTGTTTTACTATTATTTATTTTTAGTAAAGGTTTAAGATTATTCATAAACTTGAATTTAAGCTGGTAAATAATATCAACTGTTTAAATGAAATTATTAATTTATAGTCAAATCTGAGTTGTAATAAAGGTTATCCAAAAAAGGACTAAGTAAAAGTGATTTATGATTCCTCACAAACAAAACACTGACCTAAAAGTTTATTCAAAATAATTTAAAAAGTCAGCTGTTTATAGAAATTTACCGAAATATAGATGCAAGTTTAGTAAGTTAGTATTAGAGAAAACAGATGATTATAGACTAAACATCTTCAATCAACTGGACTATTATATGAAAATTGGAGAAATAGAATCGTTTATTTCTCATAAATCGTTTAAATTTCATTTTAAATAATTTTTAAATTTTACTAGGCTATTTTCTCAAACAACTTAGTAATATCCCATTAGTTTGCAATACAATACATAGGCAGACAGTGCTCAATTTACAAGTATAATTTTATTTACCGATTGAAAAAAACAACAACTTTATGTTAACAAAATAATTACAGAAATAACAATATATACATAAATATTAAATATACATTCCTCACACACCTACAAACCTAAATTAAAAATAGAAAAAATCGAATATAAAGTTAAACGGTTTTCTATTCCGTATTGTAATGTTTGTTTAAACACGGTATAAATGGAAACAGCTTAATATTTCAGAAATATTCATTTCTTACGTAAAACAATCTACAGTAGCCTTTCATTTTGAAACTCTTAACCTCATGTATCTATTAACACCAGTTTTATATTTAATATATAACCAAATAAAGTACAAAACAATAATTTAATTACATAATATAGTAATACAATATCAATATTTGTGAAGGTTTAACTAGCAATAACTTTGTTTTTATTTAGAAAAATAATACATGTTTAAACGGTGGGTAAAATTTGTAAATTTTTTAATTAGTTTACATTTTTATAATTTTTATCTTACTTTTACATAATTTATAATTTTTACAAAATGTATCAACTTCTGATAGTTTAAGCAACCACTTATTTATTTTAATGTTCTTGTTGAAACTGAAATTAATATTATCATTACTGATTTAATGTTCTAGTTTAGTTTAAATCTAAAGTTTTTGTGAAAAAGTATAATTTTGTCAGTAATTTTAAATCTGACAAAGTTGGAAGTTTTAATTTATAATAATTACGTATACTCTGGGGAGTATTTCTACTTCTTATATAAAACACCTTCGTTACTTGTCTGTTGTAGTGGTGGCCATATTGGATTTTTCTCCCATAAGAGCAATGTTAAATTTAAAACAACGTATTTCGTTTATATTTTATCATAACATTTTTCAAGGTTTCATTTTAACTACAGTCACAATACGCATCTGTTTTCGTTTCACGTGCTTAAGCCTTTCATCTTATTTAAGTAAAAATGTTTGCTCCATTCACAATTACGAATTGTTTTTATTTGTATCCAAGATAAAAGAACAAAGTAGTTTTCTTGCTGGACACAGAATCTTGGTGTTTTAGGGAGTGTCGATCAGCGTTTTCAAATGACGCGTTCACAATTCTTAAACTCTTCCTTGTTCGGAAAAATTAAGTATTATTCGTAGCGGAACCATAATTGCTGGGATTTTCCTCAATATAATTGCTGGCATCGATCTCACCTTCAACAATCTTTAATTTCAAGAACCGCAGCATCTCTTTTCATATTTAAATCGTGTTTTCGTTTACTTCAGCCTGATCTTGAACGTTAACGCAATTTGTTTTGTGTAGCATTATATCACCGATCAACCTGGCCTCCAATGCTGCTACTTTTGTCAGAGTCGAATCGTGTTCTTATAACACTTCCATCTTCTTGAAACATTCTTCTACTTTTGTTTTGAATTGTTATACCCTGTGTGTTTTGGTAAATCTGTCATCGGAAACCGGTCTGAAAAAGAACACTTAGATAAGGGGGGGGAGAGAGAGAGAGAGAGAGAGAGAGAGAGAAGGGGGGGAGGGATTGCAGGATCGTAGATCTTTAAAGGGGATCAATTGGGGATATGTGCAGAACCAGTAGGTCTACGTAGGAAGGACATAATTACAATGGTATGTTAAAGATATGTGGATCCATATAGTTATTTTGTACAAGATGGATTCACGTACCCAAGTCAGTACTGACTTGAGGAAACAAAGGGGAGTTTTGTTGCTTCCTGCTAATGTCGGTCCCAAAAGACAAGAGAATATTCTGCAGGAGGGAGATCTGAAGGAGGTGTACAATCCTAATCTGATTAAGCTGGAAGTAAAGTTCGAAAAATAGTTCCTTAATTAAGGTTCTGGATTGAAAGGGACCTGGCTGCCATCTTGACATGAGCCAAGGTACGATACTACTAACAATTAAATTAAGCTGGAACGCTTTCCGAGATAAATTCTATTAAGATAGCAAATATTCTGAAACCTTTCTATTTGTAAATATACCTGAACTTGAAACGTAGACATAAAATTTGTTATTCAAATTAATTTGACCTAGGATTCAAGCAGTCTATGGAAATCAGAGTATATTTGCAACTACGGGAATATAGTTGTCTTTATTTGCATTCCATATTTGCAACACTTACTTTTTGCAAATATGATGAACTCGTAATAATGTTTATTTCATCTTACACCATTTATTTGAACTTTAATTTATTTGTAGTTTTTTATAATAAAATGTAATAAATTGACAGTTTTGTAATATACAATAAAAATCTAATGTACAGTTAGACTGTGCAAATTAATGGAGTCAATGGTTTCATAACTTCGGCTATTCAAACAATGCTAACCTAAAATTTATAAAAAAGTGTCTACCTTTAAAAAAATGACTTCTCTAATGTTTAGGAAACGTACTTATTAATGTCTAATTTATAAGCTTAATTGTGAGCTCCATTTCAGAAAGAAAGTAAGAAAAATTGGAAATTAATGTAATTCGCAATCGACCTCAACTACCGCTGTAAGTCGAGATATTCAATCAAATTTAACTACTGTAAAATTTTCAAAAATCACTATACAAACTAATTAGTCATAATATACATAGACTAATTTGTTTTTATTACCATAGCAACAAGTTGTACGCAATAAAGTATAAAACAGATATAGAGGTTTAGCCATTCAAAATACTTTTATTTAAGTTCTCAATTTGGTTTTACTAATAATTAAATTGTTTCGAAATTTTTAAAAATTAGTTTAAATTTATCAAATTATAAAACTCCATATGGTTATAGATACCCTTTGCAAAACTATACAAATCTAATAGGCCTAGAAATGTTCAGACCACAATACCTACATATTGCACTTAGTCAAATACACATTGCCAAAAGAACGGTTCGTTTTATAAATTAAAAAATTAAAAACGTAAGAGGTTTTTACTTTTACAGTGTAAATTGTACCTATTCTACACACCAGAATAAACTACTAATGTTCTAAAGTCAAACTTGTACCATATGCTTTTATTTATTAGAAGCAGGGCCGGTGCAAGGGGGTTTTCCTGAACATGCGAGAGT
>JAGFPH010004177.1:48320-62054 GCA_018207615.1 Philaenus spumarius
TCAAATTAAAATATAACATCGAGCAACAATTTAAAAAATAAAAGTAAATATAAAATATTTTCTATACATATACAGTGTATTATATATAGCATCGGTCTTTTTGACTTTAAATAAATGTATTATAAAATGGAAAGTTAAGTGGGGGGGAAGTGGAATACTGAAAACACCAAATTAATCATATTACAATATTTATTTTACATAATTTTAACATTTTAACATCAAAAGGTAACATAGTAAGATTAACATTACAATATCACAAGTCAATTTGGTAACATCATGACAACGTGGTAAAGGTAAAGGGTTACGTATAATTGTCAATAAGTTAACGTAACTTTGTAAAATTGAGGTTAATGTTAAGTTTCACACACATACAAGAAAGAAGTTAGTATAAAATGTACGGCAGTCTCGTCTTTAGGGTTGCGAATGTTTCACTGAAAACAAAGGGCACCGATTTCGAAAAGATGGCGCCCTATACAATACTGTTGTACCTGTACCTGATCTTGTCTATCCATAAAGAGGCGCCAAAAAGAAATAGGGCGTTTCCGCGGTTTCTTTTAATTCCCGAAAAAGGCAGTCGCGTCTTTAGGAGGGCGAATTTTTCACTGAAACCAAAGGGCGCTGATTTCGAAAGGATGGCCCCCTAAACTTTTGTATGTTTTCTTTTGTGTCCGTAAAGAGGCGCCATAAAGAAATATGGCATTTCATTTAATTCTCGAAAAGGGCGGTCGGGGCGGTCGCGTCTTTAGGGGAGGGGGGAGAATTTTTCACTGCGGTGTAGTTTGTCTGAACCTAAAAAGTGCTAAACAGAAATAGGTAGTTTCTTTTAAAACCCGAAAAGGGCGGCCACGTCTTTAGGCAAACATTTTTCGGAAAATTTGAAGGCGCCTAGGTCTTGAACTTTTTGCTGGCACGTCGGCGCCCCCTTCCTGGCGGCTCCCCATGCGTCCGCATGTTCCGCATGGTCCTTGCGTCGGCCCTGATTAGAAGATGTATGTACAACCGGTATTATTAAATATTATTGTGAAATCCCATTAAAATATTAAATAGTTTGTTTAAAAATACCTAATATATTTGTTTTCGCTTAGAGAAATAATAATAGCTTTCACACTATTTTGTAGATTCATAACAGGTAAACACAACAATAATACTAAATCTCTCAATGATTGAATGAAACCCCGAATCACAAATTGAAGAAACAAAAAACAACAACAAAACAAGTTAATGAAAAGTTATGTTTAATGTACTACCCTAATGCACATTTCAATGACATTGTCATCATCCTCAGAGGGCTTTAACACTACCGAATTATCTATTCTAGGGTATACGCGGTCCTCCCCACTCTCTCCTCACCTTTCTCGCGACGTTTACCGTTAAAATCATTAATAAATACAATTAAAATAATAAAAAATATAAATCTTTTTAAAAATTAATAAAATAAACTGAGATAAAATAAAATAAAAATAAAAAAATATATAATAAATAAACTTAATAGGCTAACACAATAAACTGAGTACAAATTAGTAAAAGAATGCAAGAAAATAAAACAAGAAACATAATCCATAAAAATAAATGTAACAAATAATATTGAATAACTGGAAATAAACATATGAAGAAGTAAGATTTTTAAACAATTTAACATACACATACTGACCAATTATTACATACAATCAGCAAAAATAATATTTAAAATACTATTCCTTACAGAACAAAAAGACTAACATACTATGTGATCCATAAAATAAATTACACATTTCGATTAAATAAATTTCAACAAATACATTTAATTGCACAAAATGGAAATAGCCTATAGGAATATAAGGTTAACAAAATTTGGAAATAAACATAAGATTTGAAGAAATAAGATTTTGAAATCAATTATGACATATATATATACTGGCACATTTTAACATACAATCAGCAGAAATAATATAATAATTAAAAGGCCTTACATAACAAAAAGACTAAAAAACTAAAGAACAATAAATTTAATAAAAAAATATAGACACAATGATAATAATGTGGACGGTTTTAATCTAGGCCTAAACAAAGAAAATAGGAAAGAGTTAGGAATAGGCCCTTTATCCGCATTTAATAACATATTATTGTCAGCCTGAAATATGGAAATGCTTTCCCAGCTGTTCAATAACCTGTTAGAAGACACTTCTTTCCTCAACCTAACATTGTTTATTTTAAAGTTAGGTTTTGTTTCAAGAATGTACTCGAACTTCAGGCCTATCGTATTTAATGTGAGCTATGTGTTTTTTAAACCTCGTTGTAATTGTTCTCCCTATCTGGCCTAGATAAATCCTTTCACATGTGTCACATTTTATTTCATAAATTCCAGACTTTTCCAACATCGGAATTTTATCCTTAGGATTGCCTAACAATTGTCTAAGTGTATTTTAACTTTTGTAAGTTTTTAGTGTTTTTGTTATTTTAGGCATTTTAATTATTATATTATTTCTGCTGATTATATGTTAAAATGTGCCAGTATATATATGTCATAATTGATTTCAAAATCTTATTTCTTCAAATCTTATGTTTATTTCCAAATTGTGTTAACCTTATATTCCTATAGGCTATTTCCATTTTGTGAAATTAAATGTATTTGTTGAAATTTATTTAATTGAAATGTGTAATTTAATTTTATGGATCACATAGTTTGTTAGTCTTTTTATTCTGTAAGACCTAGTATTTTAAATATTATTTCTGCTGGTTGTATTTATTAATTGGTCAGTACGTGTATGTTAAATTATTTAAAAATCTTACTTCTTCATATCTTATGTTTATTTCCAGTTGTTCAATATTATTTGTTACATTTATTTTTATGGATTATGTTTCTTGTTTTATTTAATTTTATTCTTTTACTAATTTTTACTCAGATTATTGTGTTAGCCTATTAGGTTTTATTTGTTTACTTTAACTTGTCAATCAAAACTACTATAAATACAAACCTTAGCTTTTTTCTTAATAAATAAAGTATTTATACACTTCACTGATGCCGGGAAAGCAATATTTTACCATCTTCAACACGTACAATATTAAAAACTTTCAAATAAAAAGTTCGTTATTGGAATTTACATTGTAAAGTGCCAACATGTTTTTCTCAGCGTTCTCCCAGCGTTGCCCGATTTGTCTTGTTCTTTTTTGTGTAGAAACGAACAGTTTAGGCAACTCAACTAAGTAAACATACTGTCACTAAATAGTATAGGTTGGACCTTTTAGGTTTTTTTAAAATTTTAATTATATAATGTGATAATAACGACGAAATATTATAATCATACTGTTATCTTCCAGATGAAGTTAAAAGTAAACATACGGTGACTAAATAGTATAGGTTAGTAACTTTTAGGTTTTTTTTTAAATTTGAATTATATAATGTGATGCGCTCGGCTAATTAATTACAGAACCAATGAGATTCAAATGCTGCTTTCAGCTGTTGGTAGTCCACAGATTACAGATACAGATTTCACCCTATTCAGTACAATAACCTATTGTTCGATTTGGCAACGTTGATGAAATTTTGTTTCAATTACGCAGTTATATTGTAGTTTCTATTGTTTTTAAAGGTACGATGTTATTGTTTTCGTAATTTACGTTTTGTTACATTATTTTCTAATTTTATTGCTTTGTGTGTACTTTTGGAATTAATATTGTTTACTTTATTTAATTCTTACGTATTTGGTGTGTGTTAAGTGATTTATTTTCTTATAATTACGTGAAATATTGCGGAAAAGTCGAAACTTAAATTATATAATTTCAACTTTTATTTCTTTCATTACTCCTATAAATATTATTTCCCGGGAAAATTTTTGTTGTTTTTAGAATCAGTTAGATGTGTTCTTTCATATTATATCAAATTCCCTTAGAAATCGATTGACAAGTTAAAGTAAATATTTACCTATTATGTTTATTTATTATATATTTTTAATTTTAATTTTATTATATTTAACTTTATTTATTAATTGTTAAAAAGATGTATATTTTTTATTATTTTAATTGTAATCATTAATGCTGTTAACGGTAAACGTCATTCCTCCTATTCCCCACTAAACGCGTTGTGATTGGGCGATAACGGTGAGGAGTGGGGAGGACGGCGTATACCCTAGAATAGTTTGGTTCAATAGTGTTAAAGGCCTCTGAGGATGATGATTGTGTTATTGAAATCTGCATTAGGGTAGCACATTAAACTTAACTTTTCATTCAATTGTTTTGCTGTGATTTTTTTTAAATTAATTTTTATTTCCCCTTTAAGAATACAATCGACTATACAAATTGTTATTGTTTTTTGTTCCTTCAATTTGTGGTCCGGGGTTTCATTCAATCATTGTGAATTAGTCGAAACAGTGCTCTTCAACCTTTGTTAGTAACTCTCTGTTTGAAGTTATCATTTATTAATTATGGTTGTTCAATTTTATTATTAGTTATTCGGATATTTGCCATCATTTGTGTGTTTTGAGATTATTCAACACACGAATGATGGTAAATGTCCGAATAACTAACAATAACAAATAATATTAATATTGTATTATTTCATATTCTCTGTATATTATTATATAGAATCAAATATCTTGACAATTCCAATAAAAATATAGAAATTAAATTAGAAACAGTTGTTTCTTAAGTGACAAACAGGAAGAGTCTTTTATCTCCTTATGTTTATGGACGCTAATTGGATTTGTGTATTCATTGTGATACTTGGAACGTTTGTTATTTTACTGGTTCATAGCCAACAATATTTGTAATTTCATTTAAATTAATTGTGTTTAAAGTGGATAGCTACACTAAACACAACAAATATTAATTTTATACTTCCCTTGCTGAAGAGCTGAAATTAGTTGTGTTTTAAGATAAATAAGACAGTTAAGCACTTTAATTTGTTTATCTGCGTGTAAGAGGTAAACATGAAGCAACCAACCCTACACAACAAGTATAAATTATAATAATATCTCAAAGCGCTAGCTTACATTTCGCATACTTGTTGCTTAAGTAACAATCTCGAATTGCCATTGCTAGCGTCTAAAGATTGAAAATAAGTTTAGCTAGTCATACATGAAAAAAAAACTTATAACATTTCTTGAAGTTAAAGATTTGAAATTAACACTGTTTGCTTTTTAAGTAACAAAAAGAAAAAAAGTAACTTTATCAAATTTCTATTACTCAAATTAAAGAAGAAAACATTTAGACAACAGAATAAAAATTAAATGGAATTATTATTACAATTTGTAAATATTATTACGTTATATTGCTAAATGTCTACATTAATTGGCCATATTTTCACAACATGTTCTAATTACAAAAAGAAAATTAATACTTCTATTTATTACAGAGAAAAATATACGAATTGTTTTTAATATATCTCAGGCACCGGCAAGTATCCCTTAACTGGTATGGTGGGGTCAGATCTGACCCCAGACCGTTTCAATCTATGATTTTGATATTGTAGCGCTGGCCGACAGTGCCACCATTTTAAGTATTCTTCTACACTGACTCCGCCTACCGACTCTCAGTCCCGCCTATGCATTTGGCCGTTAAACACGTGTGCAAGGAGCGTTTGGGGCCAAAACTGACCCCACCATACCAGTTACGTTACAAATTTAATATAATTTTTTTTTTCAATTGGTGAGTGTTTTTAGTGATAAGTGGGCATTATATTGTGCGGTTTGCTGTGATATGTGTGCCAACACTGGTTTACAATAGTGTGTGTTTGGGATAAGTGTGTGTTTCAATATGGATGAAGAAAACGTTGCTGACAACAATGAAGAAATCGAACGGTTATTGAATAATGAACTTGACGATATTTCTGTGTATTCGGAAGCATCTACAATAAAGCATGAACGATTTAGTGATGTAGAAGAAGATTTGTCTGAAAACGATTCTGCCGCAGCTAGCCCTAGACATCCCATTTTTCAAGGTGTTGATTTTGAAGACAACACCGACTCTGACCCGGATTATAATCCGAATAATAGTCCCACTTATGAGCGTTAATATGTCTCAAGCGAGGAAGAACCTGTCAACACTCCTGTTCGTAAACAACAAAGGATAGAACGTAGTAGAGGACGTGGTAGAGGACTTAGGAAGGGGCATGGAAAAGGATGTGGTGCAAGGATTGACGACGAACCTGAAGATCATGCGCATTATTTTTATGGAATAAACCGAAAGAAGTGGGCAAAAGTTCCACCAGCCCCTATTAGGACAAGGGCAATTAATATCATTACGAAGCTTCCCGGTCTCATAGGAGCTGCGAAAGCTACGAAGCCAAAAACTTCCATAGAAGCATGGGAACTTCTGATCGACGAAAATATGGTTGAAAGAATGGTCGAACATACAAACGAAAGAATCACCAATATTGTTACTAAATATGGTGAAAATGCATTGAACTGTCAGTTCACCCAACACACAGACATGTTCGAGTTTGAAGCGTTCATTGGGTTACTCTATTTGAGTGGAGTCTTCAAATCAAATCATGAAGATTTGGAATCGTTATTTGCCACTGACGGTTCAGGTCGTGACATCTTTCCCTGTGTTATGTCCCTAAAGAGAATGTTGTTTCTTCTTGCAGCTGTCCGTTTTGATGACATCACAACGAGAAACCTGAGATTAGAAAATGACAGACTTGCTCACTTATCAGAGCTTTTCAATAGCTTTATACAAAACAGCCAAGCAAACTATACTTGCGGAGAAAATCTCACTATTGATGAAATGCTTGTCCCATTCCGTGGCGGATGTCGGTTCAGAGTGTATATGAAGAACAAACCCGCCAAGTATGGTTTAAAAATATTTTGTTTGTGCGATGCCAGAACGCACTACCTGTTCAATTTGTGTACACAGGGGAAAACGGTGTGGAAAATCCAGATAGATTACTCATTCCAACTGCAACTGTCTTGGCCTCATTCAGCCTGTGGTGGATTCTAAACGAAACAAAACAGCGGACAATTACTTTACATCGATTGAGCTTGTCGACAAAGTTCGCGAAAGACAGCTGACTTATGTCGGAACTATTCGACAAAACAAAAGGGATCTTCCAGAGCAGTTCAAGCCAAACAGACACCGACCAAACCACTCTTATATTTTCGGTTTCACTAGGGACCAAACCCTCGCCTCATACGCGCCTAAGAAGAACAAGAGTGTGACTCTCCTTTCTACGTTGCATCGTGACCAGAAAGTCAATGAACAAAATGAGAACAAACCAGAAATCATAGAATTTTATAATTCGACAAAGGGAGGGGTTGACGCCTTGGATCAAAAGTGCGCAACATTTTCTGTTGGAAGAAGGAGTAGGCGTTGACCACAAGTGATTTGCTTTGCGATTTTAAACATCGCCGGAGTAAATTCACACGTGATTTGATATTCAGTTGACTTGCACAAAAACCTTGAACGTCCACCGTTTCTCAAAACATTAGGATTTGAGCTCATCAGACCACAATTACAACGGCGATGTCAGATCAACACTCTTCCAAGGGAACTGTCCATTTCCATTAAAAAATATGCATCGAGACAAAGACCTAACATTGGCGAAGCTCGTCTTGCACAGGAACCTCAGCATCCGCGCTGAGATATGCTGAAATATGCTCGACGCGCTGACACCGCTCAACGGGCGCCAAAGATGCGCCGCTGCAGCCTGTTCCCGAGGAACATGGACCGAAAACATCCACTTGAGTGTTCAATGTGCCACCTGGGAGTATGCGGGGAGCATTCAACAACAAATACCGTGTGCAACTCCTGCAAGACTGACTAAAAGTAAGTAACACTAATAAATTCACTCAAACATTTACCTAAGTTACCCCCTTGTCAGAATTTGTATGACTGATTCAATTCTGGGCTTTTTCAGGTTTTTAGTGTCCTCAAATCTTCCTCTACGCAGATTGGGCCGAAAAACCAAGTCTCAAGTAGAAGTTCATACAGATTTTTTCGTTTTCCTTAAGAATTGTTTGTAAACGTGGAAATTGACTCACTTTTCATTTAAAATTTTTAAAAATATATAAAATATACTTTTTTACAACTTTTTCTACTTTATATTATAGCCAACTTCTTAACTAAGAGTTTTATATATTAATTAACAAATTTGATGCATTAATGTGAGTTTTATTAAAAAATTTTAATTGGGGTCAGATTTTACCCCACCATACCGGGAGCGTAACCTGTTTTACCCATACCAGTTAAGGGGTATTTATGATTGTTTATGAAATAAACTACCGTATTAACAACTAAAGAATATTATTATTTTTAATTTGTAATAAATTACCGGAAAGGCAAAGGTCCTGGGTTCAAATCCCGGTCTTGGTCCATGTTTTTTCACTTGTAATTTCATTTACTAAAAAATACTTACAACATAAGAAAATGGTTTTAAAATGGTTTTTCTATTCCTATTTATTTACTTTATTTAAATTTAATGCTAAACAATATGAAATAATTATAATACCAAACAACGATTAGGTTTTGTAAATTCTGTCAATATTTGGTACATCTTTATTTATGTGTTTTTTTTTTAAATATTAGTTTTTAGAGATTAAACATAAAACAAAATCATCTTAATACTATTAGTTTATCTTCCTGTCGTCACAAACTCTTTATGTACAAATAAAGGTTGATCAAATGGAAATTTGATTTAGTCATAAATCATACTGCTATCATAAACTCAAATAATATATAGAAATAATACAAAGAAAGAAACAAACAAGAAATGTATAGCAATACTTATGAAAAGGTCCAAAAAATATTCCACCAGGTGTACCAAAATGGCGGAAAATAAAAACAAATCTGCCGATAAAACTATTGAAATATCTCTAGAACCACATAAACTAGAATTAATTAAACACAAGTTTGGTATTAAGTTCTTTTTATATTGTAGGTAAGGTCCAAGTAATATATTTTCATGTATTCGAAATAGTGGAAGGAAAATCGAAGGATACCTAAAAAGCAGATCAGAAAAAATGTACAAAATCATTAGCGCCAAATATAAATCCAATGACTGTAAATGTATATGTTTGTTTCAAATCACATTATGCATCTTGTTAATTTCGAGATATCTGGGCAAGCAATTGAAATGAGTTTCTATTTTATTAACATTGTTAGCAAACTGTTAGAAAAATACATACATTCAATTTAATTTGTTTTTTTATATAGCAGTCTCTGTACTTAACTTCTTAAAAGTAGACGTTCTGAAAGCTATTTAGTTTACATAACAAATAGCACTGATCAAATGTAGTTTATGTGTTTTAAGAGTTGTCTATATTTAGATCTGAGTAAATACATGTTATAAATAAACATGTTAATAATATTTTCTTTCAACATACAATATTGTTGGTAAAAATATAATGATTTCTTTAAGGTCAAACAGGAGATATAGCTTGCATTAAATATGATGCAACTCAAGACTTACAAATTTTACCGTATTCTGCGTGGTTCTGGTTAAAAGTGGGTGCGACTCTAAGATTTTAATATTATTAATAGGCGAGATTTTAGATCCTTAAAACCTAATCTGCAAGCCTAATAGTTTAATAGTTTAACACTAGAAACGCATTTGATAATCTTCGCATCTGTCTAAGCTAACAAACGATTATAACAAGGAACATCCATTTATAAAGGAAACGCAAGATATGATCACCTGTTCAAGGTCATCCTAGTTCATTCAACTGTTATTTTTCGGTCGAGTTTTGTTTAATAGGTAAGTGTTTGCCATCTGACCTAGGGCACGTGGGTGGGACGGTTTTGGTTTGCAGGTGAGGCGATTCGTTAACTCAAAATAAATATCAGCCATCAATTGATCTTCCCCGCTATTGATATATTTTAGGTTTAACTAAAACTGATGTTCTTTGTTTTAGCTTGCCGTGAATGTTAGTTACATATTGTTTGTTATTCATTTAGTTATATTGGTTGTTAAATTTGTATAGCCCTATTATCGTAGCAATAATAATACGTAAAAAAAAGGTTATACCATACGTTGTAATACATAGATTGAACCTGTAGTTTTAACTTTAAAATGGGAAATGGTTAGGAAGGAATGAAATCGTGCGTTTGTCATAATCTGTTATCGTTGTTGGTCTGACATTGTTTGGCAAGTAAGTTAGCATTCTAAGTCACATAGACCGTCTGTCAGTCTGTTAACATCGTTTGTCTGTCATAGTTTGTCAAAGTATGTCAGCGGTATATGTTACATAGACTGTCTGTCATGGTATGTTAACATCGTTTATCTGCCATAGTCTGTCATAGCATATTAGCATTCTATTTAACTTATACTGTCTGTCATAGTGTGTTAGCATTCTATTTCACATATACTGCCTGTCGTAGTCTGTTAACATCGTTTGTCTGCCATAGTTTGTCATAGTATGTTAGCATTCTATTTCACATTACCTGTCTGTCATCGTCTGTTATCTTCGTGTTTATGTACTAGTCTGACATGGTATCTTAGCGTTCTATTTCACATTTATACCGTCTGTCATAGTCTGTTAACATCGTTTGTCTGCCATAGTTTGTCATAGTATGTTACCGTTCTATTTCACATATACTGTTTGTCATAGTCTGTTAACATCGTTTGTCTGTCATAGTCTGTTAACACCGTTTGTCTGTCATAGTTTTTCATAGTATGATAGCGTTCTATTTCACACATACTGTCTGTCATAGTCTGTTAACATCGTTTGTCTGCCATTGTTTTTCATAGTATGATAGCGTCCTATTTCACAAATACTGTTTGTCATAGTCTGTTAACATCGTTTGTCTGTCATAGTTTTTTCTTAGTATGATAGCGTTCTATTTCACACTACTGTCTGTCATAGTCTGTTAACATCGTTTGTCTGTCATAGTTTTTCAAAGAATTTTAGCGGTATATGTTACATTGACTATCTGTCATGGTGTGTTAACATTGGTTGTCTGCCATGTTTGTCATAGTATGTTGGCATTCTAAGTCACATAGACCACCTGTCAGTCTGTTATCTTCGTGTGTCTGTCATAGTATGTTACCGTTCTATGTTACATAGACTTACACATTTGAATCAGGCCCAGTTTATCCCAATAATCAGCAGTCAAAATGCATTTAACTTTGTTATTTTGATGAGACAAAGTTTTGTACCAAGAAACATGCATTATTGTCTATAGTTTTAAAGGACCATATTAAGGGTAATAAAGTATATTTTTTAAAACTTCTCGAAAATGTTGTAATAAAAACCAATTGTTCTCCTGTATATCCAAATAAGTTCAGCTAATACTTTAAATATGTAGACATAATGTACTTATAGTGTTAGAGATACGCATAAACTCAACAGGAAGGCTATAGTAAATCTAAAGTTTAAGAAAGTTGATAAACATTATGTTTTTTATTAATACTGTTTACGATATCACCGTTATCACTTTACACTGTTCATAACCGACAATTTATAAGCCTAATTTAATTAATCTATGGTCAGTAATAAAATTTTTAGACGATTATTTCGGTATTTCACAAAAACATGACGCCTGTATAATTGAACCACATTGCAGGATTTTGTCTATTTTAGTTTCAGTATTTCCGGAAATAGAGGAAAGGATTGGAATTTTTAAACTTCGTTTTCGTAAATATATCATAAACGACATATTGACACATTTAAAAAAAATAGTGTTTTGTTATCATTAAACCAAACTGCAAATGACAAAAACATAAACATTTATTAGGTATATACCTTCATATAGCCTACTTATATTTAAGTACATATACATTTTCACGTTCCTGAGAAATCTGAGTGTGACAGACAGAAACACGCTTAATTATGCAAGTGTTCTTTTTCTTCCTATTAAAGTGTGGAAGAAAATCAATATATTTTATGACAGATTTTTTTGTTCACTATTTCAAGTACTAGCCGTACTAAAGTGTATTACTTTATAAACTACCATACCGTTAGTAAACTATTCTTTAATTTTTATGCTATGGTTGGTGATGAAAATGAAGTTATTTTTCTTTTAAAAACTATTATTTACCTACTTCGCAATAAAGGGTTTACTCTCAATACCATCATTTAATTTCAGGATAATTTGCTTGCTTCTCAAATCTCTCCCAACAGTTCTTTGTAAAGGTTTCCCACTTTCTTTGGAAGGAATAAAAGTTTGCTGAACGACACCTCGGGATAAGACACGTGTAATGAGATTCTTCAACAGATCTTCCTATTGTCATTTCTTGTCCAATGTTTTCATAATTATTAGGTTTAGAGGTAACGCGACTAGTTTTAACCACACAAAGATTTACGAAGAACACATTCTTGCAAATATTACTGTTTAATAATTCATTATTGCAAATCTGTACGCCTATTATAAAGAGGAAACATTTGTATGTATTGATGTAAAATATTTCATTTGAAACATACAGTACTTTATCAGATTTTGATCAATTGGCTGAAGTTCTGCCCACAACTTATGTAAAAAATGTGCAGTAACTAAAAAGTCATAACAAATTTTGTAGTTCGTTGTTTTCCATTTATTGTATGTAAACTGGATTTCAGAATTTTACATCATAGAGACAACGTTAGTGTGAAATTGCAAACAGTAGAATTAGAGAAAACGCATATTGTAATTTGTTCAGAATGCCATGTGGAAAAATCTATGTATTTATGCACAAAGAAAATGGCATTTTTCCAGATCCACTTTTGAACATTAAGAACATTTTTTAAATAGTGGTTTAATATACAAAATTTGTAAATGCTAAACGTTCTAATCCAGATTTTTTTTTAAATCATTGAATTCGGTCCATAAATAACGGAGAAACAACAAATTTTTCATCGGCATTGGATTTGAACTTGCAAAGTTAAATTTTCTGGGCGCTAAGCATTAATGACTACCGCTCAGAAATTGCAGTCTTTTTGAAATAATTTATTGCATTTAAAGAAACATAATTTTCCATCAAACTCAATGGTAGCATAAAGTTTAAGTATGTAACTATCACTGACGACAATAGCAACCCTTAAAGATTATAAATAAACAAATTATGAATAAAAAATAAAATAATATGTATATATATCAGCTCCTAGTTGAACTAGAGAAACCTTTTTTTAAAAAAAAAGAAATACGTTCAAAAATGTGCCAGCTATTGGAATATAAAAGTGGCATACAAATATTTCCATTTCTTGCAAAGATATTTCTAAAAAACTGTCTTAAAAAATCATACTTTTTCAGATGCCATTCTGAGGGTTAAAATAATGAAAATTTGATTTACCCCAAACATATACTTAAAATATAAGTTTTGACAAAAAACATGACGGCCCTTGGTCTATTTGTATTAAACATTTAACCCTTTTTGAATAAATAAATTAAATATCTCGTAAACCAATTAATATTTTATAATTCAATTTCAATGGTAACTTAAGGGCCACAAAAGGCTTATTTTCTGAAAGTTTCAATAGTTTAGGTTCTTTTATTAAAGAATGAACAATACTTAAGACAATTTAATAGATTTATTCGGGTTTTTGCAATTATTTAAGGAAATGATTAACTGATTTTAACTTTAGATTTCTCAAATTAACCGTGTTTAGTACTCTATAAGTATACAAAATTTGAAATACCCATCGGCAATTGTCTTCAAACTATTTAAAGAAAACCGATTTTTTTCCTATTTTTGGGGGTTTGGGAGGATCAAAATTATTAAAAAACGATTTCTTCAAAACTACCGAACGAATTGGAATGAAATTTGGTATGCAGCTTCCTCTAGGGCCATGTAAGTGTTCACTAAAAAAGAGTTTAAAAAAATTTGAAATTTGAGGGGGGTTTGGGGGG
>JAGFPH010004177.1:70736-85030 GCA_018207615.1 Philaenus spumarius
AAAATTTAAACAAGTAGCTCTCGATTAATTAGTATGAACGGTGATTTGTCAAATCCCAGTTGATGTGAGGCACCCAGGTGAGTGGTGCTAAATTCCTATGACGTATTTCAGCTAATATTTGGTTTATATCAAATAAATAAACTTGTAAACTTAAAGTGTGATGTTCTTTCCAAGTTACGGATAAACTGACAATAATATAATTGAAAATTAAATAATATTTTCCATAACTAATAAAAATTAATATAGTATGTATTAGGTATCTTATCTTACTAATATTATAAATGTGAAAGTTTGTATGTTTGTCTGTTTGTTTGAATGTCAATCACGCAAAAAGTACTGGATGGATTTGAATGAAATTTGGCACACATATAGATCATGACCTGGAATGAGACATAGGCTTTAAATCATGTTGATCATTTTGTTTTAGGGTTAAAACAACTCCTAAAACAATAAAAATTTGTTATTATATATCCATTAAGACTAAAGAGCTGGAAATTTGTACATTTATTTCTTACAAGATATATATAAAAAGTAAACCATATTTTATACTGAGCTGCTAAGGTTTAAAATTGTGATAAAAACTCCTAAAACATTACAAATAATTATTATACTTTCCATAAAGCTGGAAAACTGGAAATTGGTACATTTATATACTTATATATCAAAATGTCAAAATATTTTTTGTTGTTGTTGTTATTTTAAACCCATATTAATCATTATAGGCTATTTTATGCCAGTGAAAAGCACTTTTCAAAATATATCATTTCTTCGCATTTTCTCAAAAAGTTTTACAAAATTCCTCCAATTAAACTAATAAGTTTAACGGTTTCCCATACTTGTTTTTCTAAAAGTTGGTTCTTTGATGACTATTTGTTAATTTTGTAACAGAAAACACACAATATTTATTAAAATCGGTTCGGGGGAAGCTTTTAAAGTAACTTCGATAAAAACATTATCATTCGACAGTAGTTTTAACTGAATTACAACAACAATTACATCTACTGAAGTGTGTCTGATTTCAAAATATAATTTTTTCTAAGATCATATATTTATACACACACTACAAAAAAATAAACACACATTTATAATTTGTTTTGTCTGTCTGTCTATCTACCGTAGTTTATACTGTAGAGCGCTCCAGGATCGATGCCCGGCGCCTTCAGAATTGTTTCCCCATCTTTGTTTAATGAACTTGCCAACACGAAATGTTATTGATCTATGATTTTTTGACAAGATATTCTATTATAGTTTTCATTAGTTTTTACATTCGTATAACCTCACACCTTGACTAATACTTAATCAACTTTAAGGAAATACATACACAAAGCACATACGATTTCTTCATTTTCTATGTTGGAGGATCTATGGTATTTTTGTTGTATTGACCCTGTTTCTAGTAGGATAGTCTTCCACTTACGAATAGATTTCCTTGACGGTGGAACTACACCTGGGTACCTTTCCCTAAAACACCTTATTGCTTCATAATCATTTTCAAAGACAATAGCCCAGGAACAACATTTCACTTTTTGCTCAGTTGAAAACGGCATAGTACATAAGACACTTTACAATGCAACTTAATAACAAATGCCAATGTTTATTACTAAATATGTTCATTGTTGTGAATACACGCAGTCAGCTGATAGATTTAAAATAGTCTAAACAGCTGTAGCTGTTCCTATTCTAAATAAAAGTAGGTTTACCCTCAAAATACGATTGCTGATTTTGTTTTTTTTTGTTTTTCCGCCATTTTGTTTGGATCAGTCAGAATTAAGTGATACTCAGGGGTATTTCTTTTACATATGTGTTAGTCACGACTGTAGAATTTCAAGTCTGTAGCGCGCTCTATACGTCTGTCATATCAATTCAAAAATACTGACCTCTTCGTGGGACACCCGGTATATAAGCAAAATACCACGCACACACAATATCTCAAAAACTACCGAAATTATTGAAATGAAATTTGGGTTTTAAAAAATTAGAACTTTAGGGGGAGGGTTTGGGGGATCAAAGTTATTAAATCACGATTTCTTCAAATCTATAGGACGGATTGGAATTAAAATTGGAATGTAGCTTCCTCTAGATCCATAAGTGTTCACTATATAAAGGGTTTTAAAATATTGGAAATTTTAGGCGGGTTTAGGGGGTAAAAATTACCAAATCACGATTTCTCCAAAATTACCGAACAGATGGGAATAAAATTTGGTATGTTGCTTCCTCTAGGGCCATATTCGCTCGCTAAGGAAGGGTTTAAAAAAAATCGAAATTTTAGGAGGTTTTTGGGGAGACCAAAGTTACTAAAATCATAATTTTAGATCTTTTATTATTATGACAGTAGTGCTTTTATTATTTAAAATCTATATATATATAAAAGCCAAATACCACTCAATGACTGAACACTTAAAAATAATACAATTACGTTAAAAAGACTGAAAATACCAACCACCACGGGCAACGCCGTACGGGTCAGCTAGTTATTCTATATAACGTTAGAGTTTTAAACTAGTTCAAAGTAATACAAACGATAAAATTTGGTCTTTATCAAGTTCCTGGTTGAACTTTTATTTGTATCTATAACTTTTTGATCGTACATTGTTATATTTTTATTGCTCATCCGGTTTTCATGGTGTTGCCAAAAGTTTTGCTGAATACTAAACAGCAATCACATACGTTAGAAATCTCAAAATTCAAATTATAATTCCATGACTAACATAATTTAACTCTTTGCTAAAATAAAAATGTTATGCATCACAATTTTCAAAATTTATTGTTTTAAATTGCAGAGTGCTTATTAATCTGCCATAAATTTCACACCGAATTAAAATACGTATTTAGTTTGCACTAAGTTACAAATTAAGAACATTTAATCATGAAGCTATTCAAGAAACTATAATTAATTGATTTTGATCTGGTTAACTGTTACGAACTGGTTCTTAAGCTGCATTTAATCATCAAACTAGATGCATTCCTAACACCACGCCCTAGGGTATGCAGGTTGATGAGCTTGGCATATGCGTGGCAAATCATCTCAATCTCCCGCTGTGTGATTACTACCTTGGTTTAACATAACCTCACATTTTTGTATGCAACTCTTTTAAGAATATCTTGATTGTAAATTGGTATTGATGTGTAGACCTATGCTCGTGTTTATTGTCGTAATAACTGCGGATAATTTTGGAAGGCAATTACAACCGATGTTTATAAAACGTTTGAAACTTAACGTTTCTCAACGTCTTTACTTTAAAATCTCGAAATACTATTGAAGGCGGGCGAGAAGGTTTTGGCTCAGGTAAATTGATAACCAGTGGGCAGGTTATAACTTAAGAGTTTTCTACTGTATCAGATTTGGCTAAGGATTTTCTATTGATCAAAAAACTTTTCTTGGTCTAATAAACAATTGCCATTTAATAGTTTTTACACAATGTATTTTTTATAAACTTCTATTATAATGTAATTGTAGCATTGAGTAAACTACTAAAAGTTACATTCAAAGAATTAAAAAAGTCTATAGTTTTAAAGCTTTACAGCTAAAACTCGATAGAAAGTCATAGCGTGTATTTAGTCAGTACTAGTTGGTAGCTCCAATATAACAATATAATGTGTTATTTATTCTTGATCTGAATTACAAATGAATAATAATGTTAATTATTAATTAATAATTAATTAATTATTAATGTTAATTGGATAACAAATATTAATGAAATCTATGTCATGTTACACTTTTTTCGCTTGATTTATTCAACATTACCGATATATCGTTCACTTTATAGTAGCAAACTGTAATAAATATCAGACGAAATATGTATATTGAACTCATTCTATTTTTCTAGTATTGAGTGTTGCTAATTTAAGTTATAAAGTGAATTAGTTGGGACTAGAAGGTTAAAAAACTTCTGTTGGGTTTTTTCATATAAACAAGAAACAGTGTCTTAAAGAAAATAAAAACGCCATTTTCAGCTCCAAGAACCACGTATATCTAGCCCCACATACCACGTAAGTTCTAAAAACTTCCCAAGCAATGCATTCGCAATAAAAGCCACGGAAAATACGGGTCGGTTTTATAACTTTATCTTGTATGTTTTATTCAACCCTGAGTTTATTATCTTCACCAAGGTTGGCCGGCATTTCTATAAAACCCGTGCTAACAGTTGACTTTATTTTTAGTGGGTTGAAATTACCTTTGTTACATCTACGTAAGTTGTACTTTACAAACGGCGTTAGTAGTAAAATTAATTTTAGTATTTACTTTATATTTTTACTTTTGATAATCTATATATTTAAAAAAAATTCCTGATTTTAGTTCACTCACTTCCTGAAGTTAATACTTAACCGATTTTGATGATTCTTTTTTTATTTAAAAGATAATTTCCAGTTCTAAGCCACTGTGAAGCTAAATATTTGATTTACCCTTTTATTTTAGTTTTATTCCGAGTTTTAAAAATGCATCAGTAGCCTATGCTACAACTAGGCTAAATAGGAAATACTGTAATTTGATTTTAAACAGCTGATAAACTAATTGAGTTTCAAATAAATAAGTTGTTTACTTTAAACTTACTCAAATGTCAACAGATGATTTGATTTAGGTTACGTTATTGTTGGCGTGTTTTAGGTCTGATTTGTTGCTGTGTAATTGAACTATAGGCTTTTTATTTTTGTTATAAATATTTTACTTACACTTTCGTTTTGGTTATATTCAGAGTTTTAAAATCGCATCAGTTTATTTCAAATTTTAAATAAATTTTCAGTATTTCAAATTTTTAGGTTAGGTTTTTATTAAAGTGTAGGCCTGAGCCTTGCTGACTACACAACTGGTTCCAACGGCGCACACTGGGTTCCAAACATGGAGTTGGGGGGGGGGGGGGGGTTGGGGGGGGGGGGACGCAGGGGGCTCCCCTAGTACTAATATAATTTTACATTCCCAATTTATACTGTAGGTGTACAATCCAGTAAAACAAATTTGTTGTACAACCATTACATAATCAGTCATAATAATTAGTCTAATCTGCAGTTGTGGTAACACTTTATGCGTATTTTTGTATTTAAATTTTGTATTTTGTACTAAGATTAAATTTATTTCTAACACGATTATAGCAAATAATGGTCATAGTCAACTAAGAGGTAAGATACGATGTAACTTTTTTTAAAGTGCATTTGTGATTAAATCGCAAGTACTTAAATGTAATTCTATCACTTGGAAGTTTTAACTTCACAATTATTGAAGTAAAAATTATAGCTTCTGCTTTCCTAACTGAACTTTAGGAATAGTTCACTTAGCAGCGAGACTTATCCCGGGGAAAGCAGTCTCGCTTATACATTATCTATGCAATTAAATATATCCCGCAAACAAACAAAATGATCTTTCATTTATTAAAATTAGTTTGGTAAGAAAGTTTATTAGGTAGATTCACCAATGTCTAAGAAAGAGAAGACAAGTTGAAATCTAAATAAAGTTCAATTTCTCATACTGCTATTTCCAGTTTAACTTTACATACATTAGTAATCTCTTTTTTTAATTATTATTTTCTTTTTGCAGTAATTCGATGTCTATAAAGTTTAACCTGTACCTGTCATTTTCGAGACGTAGACCTGCTTAAATTTACAGTTGATAATTAGTTTTTTATTTTTCTCAAATCTTTAGATCAAGTAGCTGCAGAACAACTACAGTGGTTATGTTTACAAAACAAAATCAACCATTGTTTTCACTGCAAAAAACAATGAGCGAGATAGTACATGAGCGAGCTGCCATGCAAACTGTAACAGGGAAGGGGCCATAGAAGGATGTGGAATATGAAGTGGAGGAGATGTACCACCTCAAGGTTAATACCAACTTCAAGATACAGATGCTATAGAATACATGGAAAGCTTAGTTTGATGTTATGAAGCGACTTCTGATCTCTGACTTCTCATACCACTCCTGCTGAGAAAAGTCAACTCCACCTATACTCACTAATTGCTAATCTACGTTTGCTACGTGCTTCCCGCCTTTTAATAAGATCCATAACCTATAAATTCGATTGACTGTTAGGATTGTGCAGTGTGTCAGGGCCATGACCGATTGTTTTGATATGAAACTGATCATTTTCTTTTTGCGTAAACATGACTCCCCTTGTCCTGTCGCAACTTTAAGAACACTTAGGTGTTTTGCACATATGATTTAAGAAAAAGACCATATGTGGCTTAAAACACTTTTTTTTAAATATGCAATATAACACGCCCGCACACTTTTCGTTATGAGTCAATAAGTGCAGACGATCAGATACAATAATAATTTTTAAAAAATATAATAAAAATCGTGAGTTTTTAGTGGATCATATTAATAAAAACGAAAACTAAGACGACTTGAAAAATCTACTAATTAGCTAAGACAAAAGTACTGAAATAAGAATCACTTCCAGTTTCAAATCTATGTAAGACTAATGATGTGGCTGTTAGTTTTTAAAGCGTATACTTAAAAAGAGGCAGGTAAAACAAGCTGTATTAGATGACATCAAAAGCTTAATGCCAAAGATATTAAAGTAAGACTAATTAACGACCCAGAACAAGACAATTTACCAAGAAATTACAAGTTACTCAGTAGTAGTTTTATGCTACAAAAGATAGGCATACACATTTCTTAAATACAAATAATATATAAAACTTGATAGAAAATAGTTCTGACGGTAGAAACTGTTCACATAGTGAGAATATCATAATATTTTAGTTATATTTTGGTACACGTTTTATCAATAAATAAATACATTTTAATTATTTTAAAATATAAAACATATTTTATAAAAAAAAAACTCACATTAAAATATTGTTTTTATCACACAAAAAAACCGTTGTATGAAAATTGAAGTTGATTTTTTAAACAGTTTGTTCACGAATTGTACCGAAAGTCTAAAAATCTGTACTTACGGGAAATTAAGTTTAAACCTCACCAACACTTTAAACATGAACTAAAATGATCCAGGATAATGGTCTCGTTTCCTCCTCATCATTAGCCTTCTTCTCTCTCTTTTTTATTTTATTTTATCACCTCCTTGCTGGCTTTTTTGTCCTTTCCGCATCAATATTCATTAGTTCTTTCACCATTGGTTTACCAGGTTGGAACTTAATATTTCACGAACATTAATTTTGCAGTTGAACCTTTGTTAAAACAAAGGACTGCATAGGTTGTTCCTAGTTGCTATACTTGTTGATGTACGAAATATGTTTTTGGTATATTTTGCCAGATGACTCCATTTATAATTTCATTGGGATTTTGTTTTTTGCCGTTTAGGCAGCGTTTTAGCAGGTTGATCTCTGATAAATATTTGAATGTTATAGTTTTATGATATACATAACTGCCTCTGATAATGAATATGCATAACTGCTTTGTTATATTTACACCATGTCTCACTGAGGGAAGGGCATGACTGTACTGATATTAGGGTTTCTCGTCTGACGACAACTTATGAAATGAAGTTGCCCAGATTGCTTTCTTCAACACTAGTGAGGTTTTTTCTTAAATCCAATATATAATAGCCTAGTAACAGTTTTCCATCATTTAGTTTTCTCAATCTGGACCTTTCTGAACGCGCCCGATACACCCAAACTTAGTTATTTCTTCATTTTGTCCATGTGGTTTGTCTTCAAGCACTGCAGTAAAGCCTTTTGCATCCCCATTCCCTACTAAAGGGAACCTAGTATATCGGAGGCAAAACTTTTTTTTCGACATAGCACAAATACCCTTGCCCTCGGCCACTTCCTTCCGTCCACTTTCACCGAAATAGTTTGCAGAACAAATGCCTGATAATTTTCTTCTCCTCTAATTTCTCAGGGTCTTAAGTAATACTTTTTGGACAAAAATGTTGCAGTATTTAGAGGCACTCAAAGCCTGTAACTTTAAGTAACAGTAACAGCCGTTCATTGATGTGTGGCCCCGCTTTTGACAGGTCCCATCAAAAACAGCAGCCACATTACAAATTTTCACATTTTCAGTGATAACTTCCTTCGCAGCATTCCAGAGTGATGCTGCACAAAACTCAGAAGTAGCTCGAAGAAGTAAACCATTATAAACCCAAATTTTCTCCTATCATGTGGAGAAATATTCATAATAGCAGAAAACAATTTGCCACATGTTACTCATTTTTCTTCATATCGAAGTTCATAATATGCAAAGGTCATATTTAATTCGTATACACCTTCTACAAATTTAGAGCTAATTTATGTCTTAGATTGATGACACATTTTACACTTTATAACTATGCAATGGACTATGCCATTTTTAAAATCATCATATAAGCTAACCTCAATACAGTTGGTATTGTCACGGAATTTACAAATAATGAACACACTACTTTAACATTTGTACAAAATAAACAATAAAGTTTAATCTGATGGACGTATTACACTTACAGAATCCCGGAAGTTAAGATTTGTATTTTTTTTAAGAGATGGACCTTTTCTTAGGGGTCATTGTCTTAGGCCTAGGTTCTACTGATGGTATGTTAGGTTCTTGTTCTTCAGTTCTGGTTTTATTGAAGTAATCATCTCTAAATTTATGTTGTTTATTAACGAATTTCCATAGGAAAAATGAGCTATTGCAGTGGCCCTTATGGTGAGGTCCAAGGTCGGGAGTAGCAAATGAGCACCGAGCATGGTCCCCAGAACACGTTTTGGGATGTCATTAAAATTCATATATATATGTATATATGTGTTCGCACTCTAGCGGCCGCATTTTAAGTCCGATTTGGTCCAAATTTGGTACTTGTGTTGGTTTTCTATGTCGCTCGGACGAGTTCGTTAGCCAAAAAAATCCAACAAACGGAAGTACGTTTTTTTGACCGGAAGTAACAGTTTTTTGAGATTTTTACTACGGGAATAAATTTTTTTTTAATTTTTTCTAAAAATATAAATGAAGGATGTTATTCTGCAAATTTTGTTTTTTTACACGACCTTCTAGCTCACTTTGTTCCCCCAAAATTTACCAAAACATAAAATACCATAAAAGTACCCGGTTTGAAGCCAAGTGGTGCAAACTCGCGAGGCCACTAGAAGGAAACAAATTCTACTAATATATTGCGTACACACAGACAGCTGTTCAACGCCTTCGTGAGTAGACCTATTTCCTAAATTGTTGGTTGAAACCCTAAAACATAGGCATATAAACTTAATTTTGGAAATTTGCTCAACTCACGTCAGCGGTCCAGCTACGTGGTCGAATTATTGAATTTTGTAACTCTAGGCATGTTAATTATTAATAATAATTATTACTATAACTATATTATTACACACTTCTTACTTTGCTGCTGAAAAAAACACGTACAATAAGTTATATATAAAACTCTCAGACTGTAAAAACAGTTGAATCTATATTTCACACAGGTCAACCAACATAAATAATAAAATAAAATTGATATATATACAAAGTGTATACTATAACATGTAAAGGTCAACAATATTGGGAAAAGCAACACGAAATTAAATGTTTCACTCTTAGTTTAATTATCAGAAAAAATGCTTGGATATAAAAAAAAAAAGTTATAATAACTGACAAGATAAAGATATTATGTTATAGGTTTTCTTAAAAAGAAAGACATTTAGAATTTTATTATATTTAATAAAATATATTTTTTGACCCTGACCACGACAGGTTCCCCTTAACATTTATTGGACAAAGTAAAACATTAGTCACAACTAAATTGCAAAACATAGGCCAAACACATTGATTTAAAGTTTGGCCGAATTGTTCCACCTTTCCATCCCACCTCTTAAGTGATATTATTTCAACTCCCGATTTATGATAATATTTTTTTTACAACATCATTGTAATATTTATTTTAATTTCTTACATTTTCTTTCGTAAAATAAAGTAAACAAATTAACTTAAGCATATTCAGGCGTTACAATTTGTTTTTAAGTTCAAATCATTGGTCCAGTCTAGAGTACGTTAAAAGTGACAAATTGAAACTGGTAACCGTTTTCAGATGTTTTATTTACAACTAATTCTTGTAATAATAATCGAGAAAATTAGCATACATAGTTAAAACCTTTTACATATTTCAAAACAAAATTACCGTACTTAATTCTGATCTTAAATTTTCCTGATGCTATGCATAATTTCGCATCATACCAGATTGAAAATTATAATCTTTGCTTTTTTCTCCATAACTCATAACTGAGTGATACAAATGTAGACTTAAAATATTAAATACTTAAATTAGAAGGAGGTTTATAGGGACTAAATTGTATGTTGATGAGGGCAGAATAGATGACGGAAATAGTTAAAGAACTTATATTTTTGTTATACAAATTGCGATAAATTTTTACAATACATGTTTTTTCTGTAAAAGCTTAGGAAGTGTTGATTATATTTGCAAGTGCAAAGCAGGGACGTTAGATGAATTCAGTAAACTAACCTAAACGCTCTTGCACAGAAATGCGTTCAGAGAAAGTAAAAGTAAAAATCGGTCCCACCCAAAAATCAATTTGGCGCCGTCATCTCTGTTAAAATTCATTAGGACAGTTCCTGCTTCCGAAACAATACTTTACAAATTGCAGAAGTTTCGCCAAATAAATAAATGTCAATAGAAGAAGCAATGGCGATGATTAAAAGTGCGTCATGCTGAGTTGCCATTAGTCATGCTGCGTTGCCGATTTGTCTTTCTGGATGTATTGCTTTGCGAGATCAAATATCGATAATGAAGGAGCCGTTTGAAGGAATGTTTACCGGGGTGCGGTTTGAGAATTTATGTTGTATAACACATTTTGTATTGTTCAATTCTAAAGTGGGAAAGTTTTAAAAATGAAGGTGCAGAAATATATATGAAACAAAACAGCACAAATTTCACCGAACTAAGGTAAAACCAAACAAAGGCGTATAAGAAGCCCTGATACAACACACGCAATTTGAATGCATAATCTGAATTGGGATCACAAAGAGATCAGCAGTATACTTAAAACAATAATTATTTGTCTTATCTTAGTCTATATAAATGAGAATATTACGTAGGCGTTTATTTAAAAAAATAGACCTTACCACTTACAATATAAGCTACAGTGTATTTTTAAACTCTCAACCAATACGTTTTGGTATGGTTTCTGGACATCAGATTTTAAAAATTCAGAAGTGCCTAGTTTTTTATAAATCCGTCATTCTACAAATTATTTATTCAGGTAATTATCACCTCCAAAATGGATTGATTTATTTAATTGAATTTTTGTGTATAAATTAAAAAAAAAAAAAAAACAAAAAAAAAAACATATTTAAATAAAAAAGCCGGCCGTTCAAAATGCTTGATAGGCCTATTAAATTTCCACAAAATCATTTATTTTACAAAAAACTGAAAAATGTTGCATCTTTTAATTAAAAAATTTTCTTTTTAGACTAAAAGTACTATAATAAAAACAAATTAGTTTTTCTTTTACCGAACATACTATTAGTATCATTTCAACTACAGAAATAACGGCAATTTTGTTCTCTAGTGAGGTTTTTAGCCGAATTTTTGAAGAACTTGAAAACGGTTCGTCGAAGGAGGGTAAAACTTCGTTTCTATCCGTTTCAGACCATTTGGAGACGATACACAAAATTCATTACTTTACATATATATGTTTTATTCCCGGATTGATAAGTGGTAGAAAATATGCTTCAAAATTGCTGATTTTTTGGTGAAAGGGTCCTAGTAGGATTATTCAGATACTTTTTTTTTGTTTTTCGATCCGATTCAAAATGGTGGAGTTATACCGATTAATCATTTTTTGGGTAGGGGTTTAAGGGTATATAAGTATATGGGTTTTTCCCACCTTGATGAAACGGTAGTAAATATGCTTCAAAATAGCTGAAATTTTAGTGGAAGGGTCCTTTGTAGGATGTCCCAGACACTGATATTTTTATTTTTCGATTTTACACAAAATGGCGGCTTGTTTGATGCAAACCAAAATGGCAAAGTTAAAACGATGAAATTGCATTATTTCTCCCACTCATAAGCCCGTGTGCATTTTTGAGCTATATAATTCGAAAGGTAATTAAATTTACTATAATCCTGTGCAAAGGTATATTTGGATCAGTTTCCGCAACAAGGAACAAAACTCATAGGAAACTCTCATTATATAATACTAGTTATTCCCTGATAAGAAAATTCGGCTATAGTAATGCGGCAGTGCTGATTACGTTTTTTTTTTTGTAAAGTTAACAGTTTTCGATATAAACAACATAAAAATTTTAAAAAATATATTTTGTTATTTGGAAGTAAATTATATTTTTCAGTTTAGCCTTTATGCTTTAAAACGCCATTCAAAATATGTGAACTTAGTTTAGAAATCATTTAGTAATTACACTATTTAATACTAAATGTACCTCAGGTCAAATGTAAAACTTGTAAAATTTCAATCTCGATTGGGATATTGTTGCTTTTCTTCTCATCACTTGTAACATGACTCAACAAATTTCGCAATTGTGCAATTAAATTAGAGATGTATAATAATAATTAGACCGTATTGTTTTCGAGAATTAAAAGATTTTGCTAAAACTGTTTAATTTCTTTCGATTTTGTTTTATTTTTCTCGTACAGTGGATATTTTAAAATGTTATTTCCTGATTTATGTCTGATGATGACCTTTGGAATGCTAGACTATCAATGGATTTTCTTTTAATTTCGATTCACTTCAGCTGTAAACGATGTTCATAATATAAGTTGAATTAGGACTTGTATCGTATTGTAAGTTCTATAGCCTATTAATGTAAATTAATGAAATTACGTGTATTGCATCGAACTGAGTCGTCCATGTAGTACGTTATCTCGTGTATATACGAACTCAGTTAGTGCTCGGATTGCATAAATAATTAATGACATATTCTTTCTATATGACTTTGGATAGTGGCTTTACGTTTGGTGATGCCATATTAAATAATTTGATCAAGCAGATGACCCGCTGACGAGAGTTGTGTGAATTAAATAAACAAGGTTATATTTTTTAAATAGCTGCTCCGTGTACGAACTATATTAATCTGCCTCCAGCCCCACATCAAGCGATGCTTAGTTCCTCTCGCAGCGGAAACCCTTGCTTTTCGAATTTAAACCTCGACCTTGCGTCCTCCGATTATGGTCTACATGGCATTTATATGGTACCTATATATAATTTTAAGTTTTGACCGATTTTGGTGGAACTAGATTGGCTATAAGGTCGTGTAAAAAACAGGCAGTCGTGGGACTGCCGTTAGAAATGACAATTTTTAGCTTGATATGGCTAACTTTATTTTCGGGTTATTAAGAAGTACTTTTCTTAATAAATTTGTTAATGCTGTAATGGAGCCTTAAATAATTGCGGACACGTGTCGGATGATTAAATAAATACGGGGATGGTACTGTGTCTTAAATAATTATTGCGGAGAGGTTCAATGGAGCCTTCAATAATTGTGGACATGCGATAAAGCCTTAATTGATTGCGGATATGTGTTGGAGCCTTAAATAAATGCCGGAATGCAAGTGTGTCATAAATAATTGCGGAGATGCTTCTCAGCCTTAAATACTTGTGGAGATGCGACGGAGAATAAAATAATTGTGGAGATGCGACGTAAAATTAATTATTTGCGGATATGCGATGGAATCTTAAATAATTGCGGAGATTTGACGGAGCCTTAAAAAAAAGTGTTTTTCTCCATGCAAAAAAAGTGTGTCCGTGCGATGACGATGACGTAGATGCGAGTTCAACCATTTTTCTCCAACCAAAAAAGTGCCGACACTCCTAAAAAAGTTTTCACTTAAAAAAAAATATGCTGAATAATTTCCATTATTATTTACTAGCTGGGTGCCCGTACTTTGCTCCGGGTTAAGCTCGATAAAAAATATAAATTTCAAAGGCATCCCTTATACTCTTTGTTAATACGCTATTTACACTATATACTACTTTCTTAGCTTATGTTTATAAACTATTCATCTTTTAGTGCTATTGATACCACTGTCGAAGGACAGCCTTTCTACATGCTTATTTAAAGAACCTCCTTTCGAACGCTTTTTACTTTTGAATAACCTTAAACGCAAAATATTATAAAATCCTGTCTTATTGCACATCTAAAGCACAAGGGGAACCACTATGTTAAGTCTCAATTTAATATGTTTTGTCGTTTTTGAGAAATAGTGATGAATATTGAGTCAGTGGCATTTGGCTTGTATCTATATTTCTAACGCTTTTTACTTTTTAATAACCTTAAACCCACAATATTTTAAAATCCCGTCTTATTGCATATCTAGAGAATAAGGGGAACCACTATGTAAAGTCTCAAGTTAATACGTTTGGTAGTTTTTGAGAAATATTGATCATCAGCCAGTCAGTGG
>JAGFPH010004177.1:87838-104532 GCA_018207615.1 Philaenus spumarius
AATACATGCTACTAAAAGACCACTTTTATTGTTTTTAAGGAAAACATATTAATTCACTGAAGGGAAGACAGTAGACTAAAAACAATTTGCACGACCCCATAAATTCATTCGTTAGTGTGTGCACCTTTTTTATTGATATTTGGGAAAAAACATTAGCCTATTAATTTACTGAAGCAAAGTTATTGGAGCAAAAAACAATTTGAATGACTTCGTTAGCTCATCTGCCCATCTCTTTCATTCCACCGTAACTTTGGTTGTTATGGAAATCATATTATTAATTATTTCAAGTTGTTTTATTTTGAATTGTATTTTTGATTTAATTTTATTTGTTTGATCGCTAATTGGTATTCTGAAAAATTACTTTGAATGTAATTAATATTTATATTTGTTAATAGCGAACAAATATTTAATCCAAATAAAAATAACTTAGTTTTTACTCAAGGCTTTCTTTTATTTTAGGAATTTAACAATAACGTTATAGCTGAAATTATCTTCTCGAACTAGTCAAACTCGGACTGCTTGCTCCGGTTTACTTACTGTGTGATATATTGGGAGTGTTTTGCGTAATAATTATTAGTAGTAATACAAAAATTAATCTATTATTAAATATTTCTTAAACAAGTTTAAAAAATAATCCCGAACGAAATTTTTTACACATAATATAAAGTTTATTTTTAACATTTAATAGAAGTTTCTCTCTATATACTTTACACAACACACACAGTAATTCCCACCAATATTTTGTTACAAACAAAATGGCTTTATTACAAAAACACATTCGAAATGCAATATTCTTGAAAAATATCAGGAAAAGTATTACTGCATGTTTATTTATCTTTTATGTATCACATTTACGATATGTTGGCACACAAACACAAAGCTTTGTTTGCAGAGAACCAACAAAGAGATCATTTACTTTTGGGAATAACTGTTCAAATAAATACGTCGAAAAGCAATGATGTAGTAAAAGATGGATTCACAGGCTTTGTTTTATTGAAGTGAAACGCCTTTGTAAAGTTCGCTTTAATATATCGAGGCGTAATGGAAGAAGAAATTAAACTCAAAATCCTGACGGGACAGAGACGGGAGTCATAAAGTAAGTTTTTGATCAATATGAATTCTAACAGGGCACCCATGCAGTATGTATAACTTTCAGTTGAATGGGTATAGACTCTGAAATGATTTCCCACTATTTTGCACCCAATATAGAGATAAAATACTTTTTTTAAAGTTCCTGACTGCATAATGATATTGTTTTTTTAGGAAGTTGGATTTGTAAAAATATGTCGAAAGGGGATCAGTATTAAAGGTATTATAAATCAAACATTTACAAAAATAAGTTTTGATTTACTCTGTCCTGTTTCAAGGAGCAGACTTTTAAAGATACAAAATTTGTGTTTTTTTATTTGCACCTAACAGTTCAATGTTCAGAACTCAAAATTGCACCTAACTTTGCTAATGATACACGCTTTCCATTTCTGTAATGTCAGAAAACAAAGTACAAAATTTTCAAGTTGGAAATTGTTAGAAAAAGTGTAACAATAGGAATGCTTAGGTACATTTTGAGCTCGAAGAATAAAGCCGTTTAATCAATAGTAAAAAAAGAATACAAACACGAAAATTGTGTTACGTTTTTTCGTTCCATCTTGAAACGGAACAATGTCTATATAATATATATACAAAAAAATTGTAAAACACCTTAAATATCGACTTGTTTACTTGTATTAAAGAAATATAACCTTAATTATGCAAGGTAATATGGATCGATGATACTTCGGATTAGCAAAAACTTAGAAATCACGGGCTCTGTCAAAAAATAGAGAGTCAAATATATTTAAATCTATAAAAACGTGGTCAAAGATGTGAAAAAGGCATCTACTGTATTATCAAAAGAAAAACTAACATGCAAATAAAACTAAAATACAAATACAAAATGATAAAAAGACATGCATAGGCTACAGGACATGTGCCAGTTAAATTTCTTGAAGAAGTCTATAAGTGTTTTCTGTTTGTTCGGCGTTTCTATTTTTACACTACTGGTTTTAGCTGGTTTACACTGCATATTGCCATAACACAGCGAGTTTCAGTTTTATGGAACAACGTAACATTTAGTGAAAAAGCATTTAACAAAATTGTATTGATGTTTTTCAAAGTATTGGAATTATTGTATTGTACAGTGTTTAATGAATAAAAACTGTGCGTTTTATTTACCAGAACCATTTTTGTAAAACAATATGTGACTAATATAAGTACAGTGCAGTAGATTTGTTGATATACGCAGATTTCACTTTGTGCGGTTACTTTAACGCATGCGTGTACCGCAATCCGAACTTCCGATATTAATAGTTTTTTATTTTCGACTACCTCGGTTAACGCTCTACTATATGAGAATACAAATTTATAAAAAAAAAAAAATCCTGGATCGATACAATAGATGTAGGAAGCACTTTAATATTATTTTTAATTGTAGGTATTGCTTATGTATGTACATCTATGCACACATATATGTATATCATTTGCAAAATGTGTGTGGGACGTTTTATTTATTATTAATAATACGGCACTACTGACACTCTTCTTTACCATTAGATGATATTATATTCATTTCAACCATGCAAGTAACTTAACTGATTATTTTCTCGTTATATATACTGCACAAGTTGTTTGAACCTGTGGAACAAAGGAATGTATAGCCTTTGGAATGTGTAGGATAAAGGGCAGGTTTCGCCACCTAAGATTGCAAAATTTGATGATTGTTTTTTGTTCATATATGCCAAATATAATTATTTAGTGTTGCAAGCTCACTTTATAACGTAAACAAGCGATAGTTTTAGTTGGTAGACGAGTATTAAAGATTAAATACTAACTAATTACAGATATGAAAGTTTCAAATTCAGTATTAAATACTTCTGACAAGTAAGTACTTTATAATATATCTGCATAAAAAAAATAAAAAAATCATTATGCTCATTGATTATGCTTACATGTTTTACCAGGGTTTTCGAAAAAATACATAAGTGAAAAATAAGTTTTTTATTTATGTAGACTATTATTAGTTCAGAAAATCTAATATAACACTGAGTTTATCTCAATGGTTTCCAATTTATAAGCAAATGTCACTGCGAGATTAGTTTTCATGATGGTTTGTACTTATTTGTAATTATTTTACATGGCTTCTATTTCAACACAATTTACAATAAATATACATTTTTAAATATGCCCTCTTTAGTCAATTTAAAATACAATATCATAAAAAAATATAGTTAAAGATTTTATTAAATAAATGTGTATCATATACTTTAGTGGTAGTAGTGAATACACACATATATATGTAATAATACAAATCAAAGGCCACAATTAATAATAAAAAAAAAAAAATAAAAATAAATTTAAATGTGTATAGAATTTCTTTGAAATCGTACATAATTTACGACCACATAATAGAATGTATTTCATTTTAGTTCTGCATTTGAATATCGAATTCCAATACTTATTTCGTAAAATATCATAGAAATTAACCAATCATTCTTATTACTCTTAGTTTTTAGACATAGGCTATAGATTACGTTGTATTATTGTATTGTTATTGTCAACTCTATTGGATGTTTGTAAAATAAGACCACGCCCTACTCTGTGAGAGGTTATAAATATGTAGCGTAGCCCTTTGTCTCCTTAGTTATAATGTAGTTGTAGTTCATGTGTCACTGAAGATGACGACTTTCCCGTTGAAACGCGTTTGACTAATAAACGTATTTTTGTGAGAACTGTGTTCTGTATTTTATTTTTACTTTTAGAAATAATATTTCTCACGAGCCAAGCTAGATTATATTTTTATGAATAATTGTATTTTTGTAATTTGTAATTAAAGTCGTTGTCAGTTTGATATCTTTAAGTTTTGGGTTTGAGAAAGACATTAAAGTAAGTTTCATCTTAGAAGAAAAACATTAGGTGTGAAATTAGTTATCAAAATATCTATTAGGTAGGCTACATACATTAGGTAAATTGTACATAATTTTATGAGAAAAAAAATGCCCCTACAGTAGGTTCAAACACTTCTGTAATCAATTTGGCATATAATGTTTAATTTTGAAATATAAAATAGGCGAGGTAGAGTCAAAATATTAGAATTTTTCCAACACTCCAGACAAAGCTTTGTGTGGACCAGCTGCGAGTGGTAAAAGGTGCAGAGCGATTTCTACAACAACTTTGCATATTTTAATTTAAACGCAAGTAACTTCAAATTATGATTGGCTAACTAGAAAAAACTTTTCCTTTTTAATGTGACGATATATTGTGTTGAACTAAATGTAATATTAATATCATTTTATGGATTTTGATTGATTCGACAATGCCTGATTGAGAGGCGAAACGTTCATCATCAAGTAATTTGAAGCAATAAAAGGACTGCGAGCAGTATTACGCACGTACAGGTATTGATGAAATATATTATACACAGTCCAGTAAGGCAAACAAAATTAAATATTCTTTATTTGTTGATAATATTTGGCGATTTTGGATTAGTACTACAATTATGGAATCCTATTTATAAATATTATGTATATACTGTTTAAAAAAATTGAGATCCACCCTAAAATCTAATTATTTTTAAGACTAATTTTGGATTAACATGGTGTTTTTCTCCCGTTTGTTATGCTTCCCGCTTTAACATGTCTGTAGTCTGATTTCTCAAATGTCATGCTTTACTAAACATGCAATACACATTATTACAAAGAAACCTCCAAGACACGATTTAAGCCAGTAGGTGTATCTCTGCATCTGTGCGCCTGTGTGACACGGAGTGAAAGTGGATGGCATGTATCTGCCTAATATTTTCGCCACTTCCGTCACACACCGCGCATGAATTCCAAAGTTGCGTGGGACAATCAACGTGCCGTGATTGCCATCTCATCTCCGTTTTGTTCTATGACCTGTTGGTTTCCACGCCATTCTGTTTGCCTTCGTACGTTGTGCAAGATGAATTCGCAGGATTATTTGATTTCGTTCATATACGTGCTTACACAAAAGAAAGTTGTTTTCATAACAAACATGCAATAATACTTCTCGTGTGTAGAGATTTCATAAATATAAAATGTTAAATGTTAATTTTGTGTTTGAAGAAATGAAATAAAATAATGTTTACAATATTTTTTTGTTAGTACATTTGCCATAGTTTTTCTATAAACAAAATATTTAATAATAATAATAAATGGTGGCAAAAGTCTGTCACAATATTCGGTATATTAAACTTATTTAAAAAAATGCCAACATTCAATCATGTGAAACTAACTTAAAAACAGAAACAATAAAGTTAAATGCATTGCCTGGCAACCCTAGTGATCACACAATTTAAATCAATAGTTCAGTACTAATCACAAAATAATGTATTAATCTTTAATTTAAAAAAAAAAAAAATTTAATCTTAATTTCTGGAAATTGGGCTGTATCAGGGGTTTAACAGAATCTATACCATCTTATTTATTTCGATTAAAAATTGTGTATAATTATATTGAATAACGTTTCTTACTTTATGTAATTGTAACTTATATAGGCCTAGACAATTTGGTGTATTTGTAAATAACTTTTAGTTAAATAAATTAACTTTATCACAACTATATCATTAGTATTTATCCGATCTAAAATATTGAAATTCACAGAAAACAAAACAAAAACTTTCTTCATTTAAAAATTATTATTATTTTAATCAGATATTTTAATGTATAGAATTTAGCTGTTGTAGTAATACACTCAACAGAAATAACAACTTTATTGCCTTAGTACAGTGTAAATAAGCAAGATGTTGGCGATTTACAAAAATAACATATTGTATGGCTTTGTTCGTTCTTATCCTTAGTTTTTTCTAATTAACTGTTTAGTGTATTTATGATACTTACAAAATTATTTTGTATACAATTATAACACGAAATAAAATTTCAGATCATGAAATAACTCCAAATTACACAAACAACAATATAAGTGGTACATTTACACACGAGTTAGTTATTTCAAAATAATTACTAAACTAATTTATTACATTAAATTCAAAATGGAGTTTCTAAGTTTTACTCTATACATAACAAAAAGGTAGATATTTTTCATGGCCTATTCTGAGTTCGAAGTTAAAATTGTATCCATATTATATAAATGATTCACAAAATTGAAATTATTGTATATTTATATCTAGAAAGAATATACCCTTTACATTCGCAACAAAAGGTGAGTTATAGTGTCATTTCCTGTTACACAAATTGGGCAGACTTCTTTGGGGTTAAAGCTATAGTTCTCTTTTTGTAATATTTCTTGCCAGTAAGACGTAATTGAGCAATAATTCTAAATATGTATAAATTACAATTCTCTTCAAAGTACAGGGGTTTAAGCCACTTATATGTCTGTAGTAATCATTGAATCTTGAATTTAAAACGGAATCATTGCCTGAGCATATTAAATTGTTCTTAAATTTTTCAACTAAATCTTTTCTTGAGTTGATTACATCCCAGTGGTTTTCACTCTTTCAGATATTTTCTGCTCCAATCCTTCCCAGCTAGCATCTAAGCCGGGTAACCCAATTGTATGGGACATCCTGTGAGGAGATTGAGGCAAGTTTGAGGTAGCACAGCCTTGGCATTATCCATTTGAAGCAGTGCAAACAACCAGTTCAACATTTGCTTAAACACCTTGAGCTCTAAATGCACTCTAAATGAGCTCTAAATTCACTCTAAATGAGCTCTAATGCACTCTAAATGAGCTCTAAATGTACTCTGCCGGTCTCAAGTCTCAAATAAGGGTAATACACTACGAAATTATTTTTAATCAAAACTTAATTGATTTTTATTAAAATCAGCTGACTTTTATATCAATAAAACGTGTTGTTATGCTAATTAGCTTATTGTTAATCATATTGAAAATAACGATTTTGTAAGGAAATCTAAACAACAAATTATTTTTTATTATTTAAGAAAAGTCCGTTGATAGCTAATCTATGGACAAAGAACTTCACTGAAAAACAAGCGTCGATATTGCTTGAGATAAGCCGCTGACCGATTGTCTGAATAACCCATTTTTGTATATTATGTTTGTCTTTATAAATTGCTTTAGAGGGCCAACTCAAGAGCTTGTTAGTCAGAAGGAATTTGGGGAATTGTAGTTAAAACTCATGATGAAGTATCACATCATAAATGCCAACAGTTTGGAACAAACGCCATTATTGTGTCCAAGAAGAAAAATTGTGGTGGCCGTTTAAAGATTTAAAGTATTCTTTTATTTTAAATGTACTGATTTAACAACATATTCGCTCTGAACCTGTCAGTATTATCATAAGGAAAACCAGCCCACATTCATCCTTTTAAACAAATATACCTAATTTTGTTTATAAGTGTTTAAATTTGTACTGATTTTTTTAATTATTATTTATTATTATTATTATTATTATTATTATTATTATTATACATAGTTATTATGAATAAACTTCGTGGCAGACGATTTTGTAATCATTGGTTAAATATCTTTAAGAAATGTTAAAAGAAATTCAAATTAGATATATGTTATTTCTGATTGCCTTACTGAACTGGTTGGTTTTACTATAATTTTACTTTTTTTGTGTATTTACAGCTCTCAGTCCTTTATTTTTCTTGTCCTTTTTTTTTTTGTATAAGTGTTTAATTTTAAAAACTTGACGCGCATTAACAAATGTAAAGTACTAGGGAAGTGTAGGTTTGACAATGACTGAATAGAAAAGGCGAAACTTACGTCACCAGGGAATAAAAACGAAAAATAAAGGACTGAGAGCTGTAATTACACAAAAAAGTAAAATTATAAATAGATATATGTCATGAAGTACAAAAAAAAATTGTGTTATGGATTCCTTGTTTTTTGTCAGGAAATATCGTTATTATATTACTGATACATTGACGATCTGAAGATTAAATTTAGTACAAGCTGTTGGGTAAGCGAACGATGGTTGTCAGACATGTATGGTTAAAATATTCGTAAACTGAAGTTGAATTAAACTGTTGAGCTTATCTACAAGAGAAAACGTTCTTTTAAATATTTTCTTTTAAACAGTAAAATAGATTTAAATCTTTCTGTAATCTCATTGTTTTAAATTTCTACAAATTTGTAGTTTAAGGAGTAACTTTTACTACTTTTATATACTACATCGATTTAATTGAGTCATACTACGTATTGGACATTATATCTAGATTCTGGAAATTATTTTAAATTAAACAAAACATTCATGTATAGTAGTAAAGAAATAACAGTTCTGTTTTACTTGACAAATTACCGTTTTTTGAAGAAATCTTAAAATATTTATAAAGTTACTTATTCATTATTTACTATCCCGTCAATATTACCAAGTATTTTATACCTTACTTCTTGATTAGTCTGGTCACCATCCCCTTTTTTATTATTTTGCGTGTTTTATTATTATTTTTAGCTACGGCAGTCTCTTTAAAAATTTTACTCTTTCAGGACAGTGGAAATATCGTGTACAAGTTAATCCGTACGTCTACGGCTTATTGCCTTTAACATGGTTCTTGGTAGGGAAAAGATTAAATTAATTGATTCTTTGAATAAGAGACTAGAACTTAATATTTAATTCGGAAATTGTTGGAGCGTTAAATAGCAATGGCGATACTTGAACAAATTAAATTTCTCATGAATGCAATTTATAACATTGTTATTGAACGTCGTTGTTCAAATAACTAGAAAAATTTCAAATTCAAATTAATCTCTGTGATTTTACCGAATTCAAATACCTAAATTTGGAAAAAGGCAAGTATTAGAGCGGATATTTCAATAAATAAACCGGGTTATGAGTCTGTATTGGGTTATAAATTATTTTTATTATTGGGTCTGGGGGAAATTATTATATATATTTTTAGTCCGTTTTAAAAATTTGGAATGTAAAAAACCCTTTCGAGTTTAAATAATTATTTTCTTCTTTTTAGTTTTGTGTGCGTTAAATTTTGCAATCTGTTTTAACCCTTTATAGGTCAGCCTCAACATCGAAGTATTCAACCATTCGTTTGGTGTCCTTACTCATAGGACACTTACTGAAACCCTGAATGCACACCTATTTTTTTTTTTAATGGTTATTATTTTTCTTTTTTATGTCAATTACAGGCATGAAACAAACATTAAATTTGGATATATTTTCAGTTTTGTACCTTTTATATACTTAATAATCATCAATTTCTGGTGTCCTTCCTCATAGGACACCAACCATTTCAGCTCCCGTCTATGAATTTCTTGCCTAAGGTCTAAAGGTTTGGTGTAATTCCTGGTAGTACACCTTGAAAGCAAGATTGACCAATATAGGAAAATACATACAAAGAGTTGGAACAAAATGTCTATTATTTCTGTATGAAAATTCTGATAATGATGTACATAAAATAATACATTAACAGTTTTAAAATTATAGATTCATGAATAGCATATAATCCATTAACTTAGCTTACTTGTAGGAACAAACTAAAGTTAAAAATAGGAACTAAATTTTATCCAACAATATTGTATAAAATGCTTACAATGAAAGATAAAGTATTTTATGGTCTGACTAGTTTACAGATTAAACAAATTTAAAAATTTGTTTCAAAAAGAGCCTTGAAACACCTCTTATAAAAGATCACATATAATCAAACATATGTCAATACATTATTGTCAAACATAAAACTTATAAATAACTTAAAAATACCATCCATATTCATGGAAACTCTTGAAACCATTTATAAAATCTATGAACTAAAATAAAACAAGTACTTGATGATTGTTGAAAATGTTTACATTAATATTAAACCTAACTTGTAATACCATAAATACCTTAACTTATAAATAAGAATATCTTTTAAAATATTTTAAAAAACCAAGGAAAAGTATTTAGAAAGCTGAATAAATCATTTTTTTGTTGAAAGCCTTGAAACAATTTAGCATACAAAGGGCAATGTCGCATGTTCACATTTATATACACTTTTCTTTGGGTATAATATAATATATTATATATATATTATAAATTTATAGATATTATAAAATTTAATAACTTCTGAGACATCCTTTTTATTTTAAAATTTCATCTAGTTTGGTTTGAATAAAAATTATGTACGGTAGTAAAAATGATTAGGTTGATTTTACTGGCTGCATCCCGATTTCTACCCAAATAACTCGAAAGCCAAAAATTAATCTTAAGTAATTGGGACAACCAGTGAAAGGTAAGATTATGTACTTCAATATTATCTAGTTTTTTTTATAATAAAACCATGAAAGAGTTTATTAAAAACTAAAAATAATAATGAAAGTTATCGTGTAGCATCATGTGAAAGCCCATTAATTCATCCATTTTGAAATCAATATTTAATTTAAACAGGATAATGTATATTACTCATTATAAATAAAACATTGTATTATCACTTAGTTTAGATTTTATTTATGTATAAAATGCTAGTAATTTCAAAAATTAATAAAAAGTATCCAGAAGAACAAATTTTTGTTCTCTGTCAGTGACACCAGGTGGTTGGTGTCCTACTGTATGGGACACTTGCACGAGATAAATAGCTTGGAACAGTGCAACCTCTGTTTGTACTAGTTTAACGCACACTGAAGGTCAAATGAGGATCGTAGACACATGACTAACCTATCAGTAAAGCTTACGCGTCAAAATAATAGGTATTTTGTAAGTGTCCTATTGGATAGGACACCAATCGTCTGGTCGAAAGTTCTTATTTTTGTCCGTGCACTCAGAGGCAAGGAGTAGTGTCCTATAAGGAAGGACACCAAACTATAAAGGGTTAAACATCTTGATGAGATTATGGAGGAGAAATGTTGTGAATAAAGTTTATTTCAGTTCTGATTCTCTTCGCCCAACAATATCTTAAATAGAAAATTGTTATAACTACCTAGAAATAATGCACGGATCCATTTTAATTGTTATTTTCCTGGAAAATAAAAAATGTACCGAACAGACAAACCAACAAACAAGCAAGGGAGTTAATATTGCCTTGTCATCCAGTACTGTGCTGTGATTAAAGTTTCAAGTTTCTGGCTCATTGAAATACCTACTGTTTCAATAATTTTGAATTGTGTTTAATTCACTTGATGTAAAAGTAAAAAAGCTATATTTATTGTATACTACTATGATATTTTTCTCAATTTTGTAATTAAAGACGTGTTTAACCCTAGAACCGGCGGCTTTAACGAAAATGGATTTATTGGCGTGAGCAAGCATTTTTTCAAAAATTCGCCAAAAATAGTAAATGAACCCCAATACAAAAGTGTTATGTAGCTTTTTTGTAGTAAACGGTTCAAGGAATTGATTTATGCCAGTAAAAAAATGATATATGTAAAATTTACAAAGTTATTAGCTCAAGAAACAAAAAATGTTCAGTTACGAAAAATAAAAGTTCAAGTTTAGGTCCACATAAAAAGTAGTAAACATTTTTTCAAATTTTTTTCATGAACGTAACAAGTATAGTAATTTAGTCTCAAATATACTGTATAAACATATTTATCAATTCAAATTTCTTATTTTGAAAACACAAGTTATTATGTTCCTACTACAAGACTGCTATCAAAACTATGCCAAGTTTAAAACGTAATTTTGGAATATTTGCTTTGCCCAAAAATTAAATATTATTATAACGAAGTGTAAATAGAAAACTCAAAAAACCGAAACGATGATTACGTCAGTGGCGGCTGGTGAATTATTACTTTGGAGGTTCAAATATGGGGGGGGGGGGGGGGGTCCTGCAAATTTGTTTATTACTGAACATACGAATTTCTAATTTTAGGCCTGTTTTTACTAATTTTTATTTTTTGTTCTAAGACATATTTGAAAACCGTGCAATGTGATAAAATCGGGTTACAGTTTTCATGATAAATTAGAGTATAGATATTAATTATAAATAGAAAATAGAGAACAATTTAGCCTTACATAGTAGCCTATACTTTATTGATTAATTTTTTTTAAGATTTTAGTTCATAAAGTGACTCATAAATATTGAAGTGACACAAGAACCTGTACACTTTAATAGCCCACTTTTCTCCAAGAGGTAAAGAAGAAAAATTACCCTTAGCAAAGATGTAACGCTGTTCATTCTAAAAACTTTACCTTAACATAACGCTAATAACAACACTGAACTGCAATAATATTATTTAATAATATGTCCACACTAACACGTACTTAATCCACGAACTTCATAGAATGCTCAACTGACATAACCTATAAATCAAAGAAGTAAACAAACACCAACTACGCAAAGGATAAAGTAGTTTTTTACATAACAAAGTTACTGTAGTTGTGAACTGTAGCTGCGGCTATCTTTGGAAGTAGTCGGGAGTCGCTGCATTTAGAGTGCAGCGAAAAGCAATGCTAAAACGGCAATTCCCATACTGTTCCCCTGTACGCCCTCGCCTAGGCCAGGAGGCTCACTCTTTGAGTTGAACCAGGCAGCTGAAAACGACGTAGTAACTCACAGTCGTATTTTAACAACTTTTCACTGTATATTGTTAGATTTATGAAACCAAGTACTAAATATTTATAGTTGTTAAAATATTATGTTAATAATTAACGCAATTTGCTTGGGGGTTCACTGAACCAGTGAACCTATAGCGCGAGCCGCCACTGGTTTACGTATGTAAATATAGAAAAAACTTGTAAATAAAAAAAATTAAAGTGTAAATCATTTGCTTTCAAACGGTTTTTGTTTTATTGCGAATACATGATTTTTGGTGGGTTAAATATTTGATACAATCACGCGTTACAAATGTGTTGGAGTGGTCTGCCGGTTCTAGGGTTAAAATAAATCTCTTGAGTTCCGAAAACAATGATGTTTATCTTTTTTGACAATTCAAGAGGTTTCTTTTGTTTGTAGTGTTGAGTTTCATTTATATTTCTTTGGCAAACAATTTTTAATTTTTGCATAATTATTTTTTTAATTTAAATTTTTTTTTTCGATAACAAGAATTTACTTATCATCACAATTAAAAATTTACTGTTGTTATTTTTGAGAGTATTATGTATAATAATAGGTAATAATATGTTGTTTATGTGTGCACTAACAACGCAGTGCTTGAAATAAGTGGGAAGCAAATATACGAACACTACAGATATTGGATGGAGGGTAAAAGTCTCACTAAACTACAGTATTTTGTACATTTCATTACCTTCTTTTGACTCAGTTATACAGTGTACTATCTCAAGAATTGTATCATTGCATTTTTTATTCAAAATGTAAAATAAATAAAATTTTTACAGGCTTTTGCTATTTTTGGCATCGCGTGAATTTTGTTTTGTTTACATTATTATATTTTACCTCAATTTGTAAAAACTAATTCAATTCTGTACGAGTAACGTTTAGTGAATTCCAGTGGTCACAAATTTCTTTTAAATATATAGGTAGGACAATTATGGTGTGAGTTTTTGCTATTTTTACGGTTAAACACTGAATGAGAAAAGTCTGTAGCAGCGTAAAATAAATAATATCTGGGAAATGTATGTCTTATTCGTGGTTCCGAAGATTTCGTTATTAAATCAAAAAAATATATTACACGTTATTAGTGAAGATGAGCGTGACCATCAATTCTAATATAAAGACATAAAACTTCACTTTTCCTTTATTTTGTACAAGTATTAAAGAACAAATAACAAAATCAAACTTGAATAATTTTAACTAACTTAGGCAACTGTCAACAATTTTCTTGAGGAGACTTAAAAACGTTTCCAGTTTTTAAAGTAAATACTAAATGTAAGAAGTGCCACCTACACATATATAAGTTTGGAACTAAAAACATAGCATCAGCTGAACATTTAATTTTTTTAACTAAGAAATGTTAACAACTTATTATGTTTACAAATCGGAAAAATACTATGAATAGAGACTGTAAGTAACTACTTCAGTGTATTTTTTAGTGGGATCAATACTGTTAAACAATACGACGTATTTGTTATCAGTAAACATAAATATTACCTTAATTGTGGAGTGTGTAAAATTTCGTTACCAACTTATATAGGGTGGCTGAATATTAACGGATTAATATTTCGTAAACAAGGAAAATTTGAAGGTAGATTTGATTGAGAAACCGAATTATTTATGTAAAAATACTATTTTACTAAGTTACCAAAAATTTGGTCCGCTGTCTTGGATCCGCCATTTTGAATGTCACTTTTTTTTAAATAGGAAAGTGGTCATAATGCAAAAATTAAATAAAGTACATTCAACTTCTTACCTATACAATTTTAATGCTGAATAAAATTAAACATTATCAAACAATCAAATCATAAGGTATAATTTAATGTTCGTCAATTTTAACTATAAAGAACAAAAAACAGTAGTAATAATAAATTAAAAATAAAGTACATTGAACTTCAATGTTCAATAGCCTACACATGAAAAAAGCAACATCAAAATAAATGTGAAGATTATGGTATAATAAATGAATCGGTGAGAAGAAAAAGGGACCTGAGTCAAAAAACAGACATTTCTTTTTTTTTACTTATTTTCATTCCTTAGGGGTAGACGCATCTTTTAGTGTAAAAAGGAACCTCAGTCAAGTATTATAACTGCTGTTGCTAAGACACAGTTTTACTCGTTGACAAGAAAAAGGTACCTCAGTCATTGACTCAAGTACCTTTTTCCTCTCACCTCTGACAATGATCCCAAATGAGGTCGAAGAACTACACCTGTTTTCTGATAATTGTTGGGGTCAAAATAAGAACCACACACTATCGAAAGTATGTTCAGCTCTTTGTGACACCAATAGGTTTAAAGTTATCAAGCAGTTTTTTTATTTGAGGGGACACTCCTACAACCCTTGTGATAGGAGTTTTAGTACCATAAAAAGGCCTATCAAAAAACAGGATAGAATTTTTACCCCTAAAGAAATTTGTGAATTGATAGTTAATTCTTCTAAAAAATCTCCATGTACAGTGACCTTAGTCGAAACTGATATGATAATTGATTACACGAGTTGGTGGCCTACTTTCTACAAAAAGACGGTGGTTTTAAACGAAACTGTACATTTGCCAAGAGAAGAAAAGCAATCACTCGTAATTTCAAAATTTTCCTATTTCCAATATTCAAAGTTTGAAAAAGGCATAGTAAAGGCAAGCATGTTTATTAGAACAGGAGCCTTTCAAACTCTTCATACGTTCAACCTAAAAAAGGCTCACTGTCTCTCATTACCCGACACCAAAGCTTATCCAAGGGGTTGTGTTCCAATAAAAACCAAGAAAATCGCTGATTTAAGAAAATTATATAACTACATTCCAAGTCAACACATGCAGTTCTATGATGAAATTATAGCCTGGGAAACCACCAACGGACCAGATGAGGACGATCAGTAATTTTGCTAAACAAGGAGCCATAGCTTTTGCTGAAACAATCTTTGTTTTCGATAAATTCGAAGAAAATTGTAAATAAAATCATGTTAATTAACAGTGTTTGATCTTAAAATTATTTTTATTGACATTTCCAGTAAATCTATATAACAAATTAACTATTTAACAAAATTACATAAAACAAATTTGAGTTGAGAGGAAAAAGGCACCTCAGTCAAAATTAAAAATTTATATTTTTTGGCTAAAATAGAGCACTATTATTGAGTTTTGAGTTATTCATATTTTTTCTAACCAAATAGATAAGTAACCTTAATTTTTTGGAATTAAAAATAAAATTAATTTGCATTATAAATCGTTTTTTTTAGTTTCCCGAAAGTTGCCAAAAATGACTCGGGTACCTTTTTCTTCTCACCGATTCAAATGTTTAAAAATAAACGTTAGAAGAAAATTATTACAATAAATGTTCAAACTGTTTTCCTTCAGCTGTTTGACAATGCGCTAAACTTACAAAATAACAGTCAAGCACATGTTGAGTCATTTCAGGTCGAATTCTGTTAGCTGAATTAAAAGATATGATTCGATGTAAATAAATGCAAATATCTTCAGAACGGTTTGAGATATGGATGTGCGGTTTTCACCTTTGATTTTGTTTTAAAATTCTACACTGACATGATGGGTCACTTTCATATTTAAGAAAAAAAAGTTACATTCAAAATTTTGGATCCAAGATGTGGACAAAATTTTTGGCATCTTAATAAAGTAGTATTTTTACAGAGAATAATTTCCTCAATCAAATCTACCTTCAAATCTTCTTTATATTCGTAATACCAAGCCGTTCTCAATCTTTTCACCCACCTGTATATGTTTACAAATAGGAAACATACTGTGACCAGAGACTGCAAATACATACTTCTGGCTATTTGGGTTGCAATTCTGTTATACAAAACTACGTACCTGATATAAATTTAGAAAAACTAATAATTTACCTTATTCTTGTGGTGCGTTTATTTACTTACACACGCATAGTGGGAAAAGTTTTGATCCTATCGTTCAGGTGGGGGTTTTCGCTTTAAATAAATATTATACCATGTTATTTTTCTGTTCAATAATTTAGGTTTGCATTAGTTTGATGGGTTTCAGTGACGCTCTCATACGTTCACGCTAATGCATTCTGTTTTAGTGACGCTCTCATACGTATACGCTAATGCATCCTGTTTTAGTGACGCTCTCATACGTACACGCTAATGCATCCTGTTTTAGTGACGCTCTCATACGTTCACGCTAATGCATCCTGTTTTAGTGACGCTCTCATAGGTACACGATAATGCATCCTGTTTTAGTGACGCTCTCATACGTACACGCTAATGCA
>JAGFPH010004177.1:104632-126472 GCA_018207615.1 Philaenus spumarius
TCTCATACGTTCACGCTAATGCATTCTGTTTTAGTGACGCTCTCATATGTTCACGCTAATGCATCCTGTTTTAGTGACGCTATCATACGTACACGCTAATGCATCCTGTTTTAGTGACGCTCTCATACGTACACGCTAATGCATCCTGTTTTAGTGACGCTCACTTATGTTCACGCTAATGCATCCTGTTTTAGTGACGCTCTCATACGTTCACGCTAATGCATTCTGTTTTAGTGACGCTCTCATACGTACACGCTAATGCATCCTGTTTTAGTGACGCTCTCATACGTTCACGCTAATGCATCCTGTTTTAGTGACGCTCTCATAGGTACACGATAATGCATCCTGTTTTAGTAATGCTCTCATACGTTCACACTAATGCATTCTATTTTAGTAAAAATAGTCTTTTAAAAACCAAAAATTTGAGTTCGATTGTTTTTTACAAAGTATGCTTTTACAGTAATGAGTCGTGTGCTAAATTTCAACATCAAAATCGGATAGCCATTCTAATTATATAAATTATTTAGTAAACAAAAAAATGCGCATAGTTGGTAAAAAAGTTTTGCTCGACATATCTGTGTATTAACTTTTTATATATTTTGACCCATGTAAACGCCCCTGAATTCTCTCTGCGAATTTTATACACCATGTATTTTTACCCACCACAAGGGATTATATAAATATGATTATTTCAAGTAAGAAAACGACAATTACCCTCTTTAAGAACAAGAGGACCACAGCGTCATTCATAACCTACGGACTTCCGAGACGGTTGCGTAACCTTCAAATAACCTTGGCCAAGACATTCTGAATGAGAATATACTTTCACCGTCAGGAGTAGAGCGCAGCGTAGGTGGTACATTTCCTCCCGCGTATTCAAACCAAGATAAACATATTCTAATTGAATAAGAGTTTTATAAACTGTCTTTAAGTTGTTTTTATGATCTGTTTATTAGGTCTTGTAGAGAAGATTAGAGGCTGTTACATCAAACGGAAATGTGTTATATTACTTTCACACGTTTTGTATAATAGTATTCAATCTTAAATTGAAAGTAAATCACGTAGTTTATCCTGGTTTCGTCCTGGGTGTCTGTTGGTGTTACATAGAGTCTTTTTGTTTAAACATTTTTTTGTGGCAAAATTTTACTGGTAGACGATTTTAGTAAGCTAATGACGAATTAGTTGTTGTCATTTTATTATGGAATAAGTACAAAATGTACAAAACAGTTTTAAAAACAACGTAAGATTTTTTTTTAAATTTAGAGGTATTTTTAAAGTTCCATTCCTTTTCAGACTCTCTTTCTGTCTGTGACAGAAAATCTTCTTTCAAATTGATAAATGTATCACAATACATTTTTTCATAGTTATAAAACAAACTAACCTACGGTTTCAATAGTAAAACTGAAATATATTTTACTATGTAATTTGTGTGTCACCCAGAAAAATAAATATTTTGAGGCAATTTCGTGTGGGCTATACTAAATAAATTGATATCATAAAATACATATGCCTTTTTTATAATTTCGGGAATAGTAATGTTCAAACTATCTATAATAATATCATAAAGAGGTAAAGTTTATTTTTTTGTTTGTTTGTATGTAGGGGTAATCTCTGGCACTACTGAACCGATTCAAAAAATAGTTTTACTAATAAAAAGCTACATTATCCCTGAGTAACATTCATTCCGATAAAAACCTTTTTTTACTTCATTATTTGTAAATTTAGTCGGACAAAATTCTTAGGTTGGACATAGAATGATAAACCAACACATGCATTTACATTTATTACCATAGCAACCAATTGAATCAAATAACAGATAATATAGCTGCTGTTTGCTTCAATATTTCCATTAACAGCTTACTTCAAAATTTGAAGCAATTATTTTTGTATTTCTAGCTTTTAGGTTAGGGTTTTAAAGTGTAGACCTTAACCATTATTGTAACTGCTGTTATAAAATATAAGAAATAATTTGATTTGAACATTTAACATTATTTACCATCTTAGTTTGAGGCTATTATTAATCCTACATATTTATTATAAGTAAAACATAACATATGTTTTTAGAAGGTTCCATTGGGGGTTGGCGTGCGGAGCACGCAGGGGTCTCTTCTAGTAGTATATAAAATTGTAAAAAATCGATAATAAAAACTGTTTCCCAAAGAACTATACACTTTTTAAAAGTTGGTTTTAAATGTACTTATACAAATTACAGTAAAGCTATAGTAAACCTGAACTTTTGTGAGAAAGTTATTACTAATATGTTTCCCTTCAAAAACTCATTACTCCCTATTAATGCAAATAATGTTGCTAAAATTTTTGAAAAATAGATGGTCTTTGAATTACTGAAATACCGATGTACGTATCTGGATATTAAACATGTTTTTATGTATAATCTATTGTATTTTGTCGAAATCTTTAAAACATCGGTGCTACAGTCGACCGATGTAGCATTTGTGTGCATTAAAGTAATAAAAATTAGTACAAAATGTGGGTATTAGTTTTAAAATTTAACTATTAGTATTTTAGCACGATGTTTTTAAATTGTATCAGCGTTTATCATTGGAAACCTAAAGTGAATCTTTGTTCGAAATAATAATTACCTAAACAATTACCAGGAAACTATATTGTTTCCTTTCTATCAATTACAATAATGTACAGTACTGTGACATAAAATGTACCTGCAGCCATTGTTCTAAGTGGTCCGTACTGCCCTCAACTCCAAACATATCAATATAATAAGAAAAACATTTTAACAGATTATATACCGGTCTGCTCAATATAATCCTAGATTTAATATTGCATTCGTGGGGGGGGGGGGGGAGTATATGGTGGAGTACGAAACATTAAATCAAAAGTAAGACAGACATACTCAAAATAAAATAAATAAATATTCAAGATACCACCATATTATATTATCTGAATATTGAATTAACTACTTCTAAAAAGTATATCAACTTTAAACGATATAAAACTAAGGAATCTTTATTTAGAATGTACAGTTTCTGTAAATTCACTACATGGAGGTTTTTATGGTGTAGTAGACATTATTATAAGACATTATTTTTATGTCGCTTAATTTATTTGTTTTGCGTTTTTTATTAAACACGTCATAAACTAGACAAGCACATTTTCTTATGTCAGAATCACCAACTTATGTCATCTTGACATCTGATGAAATTTTGTTACGCTAATAAACAATTGTGTCCGTCAGGTTAGCCAACGAAATCATTGTTATTTCAGACTGTTTTCAATGACGCAAGTTGGTAATAATTAACGATGTATGTGTAGTAATTATAAGCCTAAAGTAGGATATTCCCTCAGATGTGCGTGCTTGATCCCCACGTAGTTTCAAATTATACCTCCTCGACAACATTTAGGGTCATAGTCAAGGTGGCGTATTTGCTAATTAAAAAATGAAGAGCTTCAGATAACAAAATTGGGAAAACATGCATTAACATTAAAGACATTTTTTGATATTCTCATATTAGGTGCTGCACGCATAATTTTAGTTTTACTAACGTTTTACATTTTTTACTTTCTCACTATACTATAGTATAAAGTATAGTGATCGAAAAAAAATTGATGTTGAGATTTTTTTGGAAATATCTGTTTTGGGACCCCCTGAGTCCAAAAAAGTGTTTTTTACAAAATGTCTGTCTGTAGGTATACAAAGTTAGAGCGAAAAATTTTAGATCGATTTTGAACAAATTTGCACCAAACATATCTTTCAGGCCTATATAGATGCACGAAAAAGGGTTTTGAAAAATTGTGAAAAACAAACAACTTTTTGAACAAAAAACCCAACAATAAATCAGTTATTATTTTTTTATTAAAAAACGGTTCTAACGATTTTGATCAAATTTGTACTCTACCATTTCTAAAAATTCTCGTTTAGCTAATAACAATAATAATAACTGATTTGTGTTTTTTTCCCAAAAAGGGGGTTCTTTATCAAAATTTTTCCAAACCTTTTTTCGTGCATCTATACAGCCTCAATTTCGTGCAAATTTGTTCGAAATCAATCGAATAATTTTCGCTCTAGGTAATAATAATAATATTTATTAGTTAATCTCATACTTTATATCCCCTCACCCACCCCTCCTACAATTATGAAGTCACAGTGAATCTGTTTAATAATTTAAATATGTTTGTGAGAAAGTATGTGCCAGTTCCTGGTACCGTTTATTAATCAAGTTTTTTATTTCTTTTTGGTTAGTGTTAGTTTGTTTTTCTTAACGTTTTTATTGAATGTCAGTTAGACTAATGAAAGCTGGTGCAAGCTGTGTTTAGAGCAGATAAATTAAGAGTCTGTAACTAGGTTGACACCAAAGCAACCTGTGTTCGAGGTTCTAATAGCATTTATTTATGGAGAGGCCGCGTAAAAACTATGTGCTGGCCGGGTCATTAAAATAATCCAAAAAACAAGGAAAACATAAATTATTTTAATATGTTTTTATAAACGTACAAAACATTATCATTCCATTATTTAATGTTTGCATACAAGAAATACTATTAACTTATAAGCATATTTATGAATACACAAGGAAAAATTTGTTTTTACTACTTTGTTAAGTTACTTTACCTGCGTTAAAAAGCTAAAAGAAACTTCATAATCATATTTTTTGGACGACATTTATCAACAAAATTTCCCTGCATTTTCTCAGATTTCCAGGTATTAAAAACTCTAAATTTTATAGTTTTATATTATAATATATTATATTTGAACTGAGGAAAATAATGGACTAATTTTATTAAAATACCAATGTTAAAACGTAATTTAAAACAAAAATGCAAAAGTCTGCTAAGGAACACTATTTTAAATAAAATGTAATTTAAAACAAAACGGCACACGTTCTTATACTTTGTGGCAGTTTTTATTAATAATTAGCAGTGTATGCCTAACTTAATACAAATTTGAGTTACAAACGTTTAAATTAAAAATGTTTATAATTAAATTTTAATAATTAATAACATTAAGGTTGGTAACATTTAACAAGATCGAAACAATATTGATGTTTAATTATAATTTGGAAGATTTTAAAATATTTGTTTTAAATTTTAAAGCCCAAAAAAGAAGACAGTAAGTTTGATTGAATTGTATATATAACTACTTTTAGGCTGGTAAAGCGGTGCGAGTGTATTATATGTCGTAAAACTAATAATTAATACAACAATATGTTTCTTTCTGTAATATAAGACTTATTTCTATTTTCTACTACATCATCATGGAAACGTCAGCGGCAATATGATACATTTAATCAAGTGTTGAAGAAAATAATATTGAGTGACACCTCTCCTTTGTTACCCAAGTAACGGAGCGAGGCTGAGAGAAAGGAAATACATTTTAATCAAAATCGTGGATTTAATTACTTCAATGTCAGGAAATTAAATTTTAATAAAACCATGTTTCATAAATTTAAATTTAATTAAATCATCATCTGTTTAATTAAATTATAAGACAACAAACGCTTTAATACAAACAACTATTCCGAACATTAAGTACATGTATTTTAATTTGGAAAAATAACTTAAATAGGAATGTACTAGCAACTCAAATATTCGTAGAATATTTCATTTATTATTTAATAATATCGTACTTTAGTGTAAAACAAATTATGGAATTCTTGAAACAAGATGTGAAATACCATTTATAATTCGATGTAAATAATTGATTGTCCCTTCTAATACCTGTAGTTTTAATTTCGTATTTAAAATGAAATTAGTAAATTCGTAAAATAAATTAATTGCTTATATCATTAATTAATAATAGTGTAAGTGTTCATCATACAATAATATAAAAACGAGTGTACGAGGGTACGTACGTGGAGTAACAGTTAATATAACAGCTGATTTCACCCATCATCTGTAAACCCAGTGTATATTAAAGTTTGAGGTTATTTTTACATTTTCAACCATTATAATGTCTTGTGAAGTAGATTTTTTTTAAATATTAGTTGTAAAACTAATCAATGCTATAATATACGTTATAATATTTGTTTTTGGGTTATAAGCTATATATAAATACAACCTTTTATCATCAATATATTTGTTTATACAAATTTAAAGAAGAAATAGGCCTACCTCGTCATTTAACGTCTGATTTCACCCATCATCTGTAATACTTAAACAAATCCAGTGTAAATTATAGTTTGGGGTTATGTTTAGGTAGGCCTAGATAAGTAGGCTTTAATGATGTTTGTAAATAGTTTGTTTTTTAAATTGTGTATTTCTGATGTGTATCTAAATAATCAACCTGTGATTTTTTCATTGGGGATTTATTCGTCATACAATAAATTGTAAATTGTTTTATTCAATATCAAATTGTGTTAAATTAAAATTTTTGTGGAAAAAGTAAATAAATGCGATTTTATTTGTATATTTCTCAAGTAGTACTAATAATATTTTTTTATAATAGTGACGGTAACTATAATTAAGAAAAATAGACTGAACAAAATATTTAGAATATGAAAATGGCTGTACTAACACATTTCCTAAACTTAACGTTTAAAACACAATCGTTACATTATTATTTGAAAAAAAAACTTATCTATTTACATTTTTACAGAAGTTTTGGTACAACGGCAAGAAGGTTAAAATGTCGAACACGTGACTTTTGACGGATTTATATCACGATTTAATCATACAAATTAAAAAAAAAAGAAGGAATATATTATATTGTATTGCATGATTAGTAGGAAGTTTTGTAAAGCGTAACCAGTAAGATGTTGTCGGATGTAGAATGGAAGAACCTCCTTGTCAACTGCAGACGTAATGACATTGACTATAATCGATACAGTTTACTTTACGATGCACGCAGTGGCGGCTTGCCCATAAGGGCTCTCGGACGCCGCCCCTCCAAAAGATTTGAAAAAGAAAAAAAATTATATATCCATTCAATTATAATTATACATATAATTAACCAAAGTGTTTTTTTTTCAATCACATACATCGAAAATGTAGGAAAAAACAAGCAAAAATAGCGCGAGAACTTTGTATTTGTAGCCGTGGGGCACTGGCCAGAACGTCCCAATACACCACCATGCAGTTATATGAAGAGTGGTAGTGGTGGGGGCTGCTTTTGCTATGACGCGTCAAAGCTTGTGCCTTATGGAAAGCTTAGGACGGCGTCCGAGCATGCGCAAAGCGACGTATCTAGTATAATCTGTCGTCTGCTTGGTGTTGCTGTTGCAGAATACGTTGTTTTGGTGACCAGTTGACTTATTGTGTGTACATTGTTTTATCGAATGAGTGATTGGTATGTAAATAGGCCTAGTTGTAGTTGAGTTAATCGAGTTAGTGTTTGTTAGTGTTTTAGTATTTCATAATGGCCTTGCCTGTTTCCAATGATGTGAATTTTATTATTAGTAATGGAATTAGGAACCTAGAACATAGGATCGAGCTCAAGAATTTAGGCCCCTCTAGGCCTATACTAAATATAAATCAACAACAAAAGGCCTCTAAAGCCCGAAATAGTTTCGTTCGGAAATTTTACAATAATTTGTACAACTATGCTGATTGGTTGTGTGGGTGCAAAGTTAAAAATTCCTTTTTTTGCTGATTTCAACGAACGTGTAATTAATCATTTTGCTGGACAGAAGGAAAGAAGGATGGACTTCTGCTACAAGCAATATAACTAAAGGTATGTAAGTAGAGTATTTCAGATTTACATATGATAAGTATTTCAGAAACATATGGCATCACTAATTTAATACCTAGATTGCCTTAAAAACTCACTAAAATACACAAAATATTCAGACACCCCGGTGGTGTGTGCCCCCCCCCCCCAGCATTTTACTCACGAGCCGCCACTGCGATGCAGTGAACAACTTTTAATAAATACTTCCATAAAATAACATAACTCCAATTACTCAAAATTGAAACTGCTTGTTTCTGTTTTAGAATAGACCGAGAAAAGAAAGAATTATATTCAGCATTGTTTATTATATACATTTGATAAAAAGTTTTCTTAAATAAAAAAAAAAATAACAACAAATTATGAATCTTCGTTATCCTTTCACTCTTCGCACATTCATTTCATCACAAACTAGTCAGCCTTTAAATACAATAATTATTAACTTGAACACCTACATGTGTAACATTGATCTTGTCTCTGTACATCTTTCAAATGAGCTTGTTACCTATCACGTACACATTATCTCATCTCGCCTTGTTCCACTGTTAATGTCACTCATGGAGCTTCATGAGTTCAAGGATACTTAGTCTAAATGCCCATAATAGATAATACCTTACGTGATTCAGAATTACAGTATTTTATTATAAACTTTAACAAAGGATTTATTGTGTCAAGGCAATTTTTTTAAATAACAAGATTAAAAACAAGTTCACACTATAAATCACTAGTGTTATGTGGAAAAATGTTATTGTTATTATTCATAATACAATTAACTTTTATTCAATCACTACTTTTATATTGCATTTTCTATAAACCTATACCTATATTGCATAGTTAAAATTGCTAAAAGAACAAGGCTTGGTAGTTTTAAGAAAGAGCTTAGGATAAAAACGTAATCAAGTATTAAACCAAGTTAATTACTATGCGCTCCCATTGTCTTCCTTTGCCTAGCTGGCAAACATTAAAGACTCTAATAAAAAAAGGAAAACATATCTACAGCAGAACTAGTTAGAATATGTTTTGTATCTTCTACAAAATAAGTTCTCTGGAAAAAATAAAACTATGGAGTCATTTTTTCATATGTCGATGAAAAAGGAGTATATTGCAGTCTGTAGGATAAAGAAGACAAAAACGTACGCGTATAAATATAAACAAAATTAAATTTTTAAAATAATTTAATGTAAATTGAAGATTTAGAGTATACAATATCAGATTCAAAATTAAAATTAAACTAAATGTAAACCAATAGTAATAAATAAATAAAATTATATTAAAAAGTAAGTATGATGAAAGGCGTATAATTATAAGAAGTGTCAAAAACAATAACAGTTTAAAAGTTTTACATAGGAAAAAGAACATGTAAGCACTTGGGAAAGTCCCACTACTATAAATTTGTATCCAAGCCGTTCTAACTGAAGTAAACTAACTTAAAATATATCTGTATACAAAACAATTAATTATTGATATCTATTTTTGGAGGTCTGCCAGATCAACTTTCGTGCAGTTTGTTTTAAAAGAAATAATATTGTGTCACTTGAATCCAAATATTAAACTTAGATTGAGTGACCTACTGGATGAAACCCTTGAAAAAGTAACAGATGTATCTTCTTTAACATTTTAATGTTATATAAATGGGGAAATATTTTAACTTTTATGGGCCATTATGTTGGATAGAGTCGAAATACATACCTTCGGTTTGTGTCAATCTTCTTCTTTCATCAAGACCTTTAAAATGAGTTTTCACCCAGTAGGAGTTCTCATTTAAAATTTTCGGCTTGCCTCCAAAATACCCCATTTTTGGGGGAGGGTTTGAAATTGACTAAATTTTTGGTCATGTTAACAATCCCCAAAGCAAATCTGTCTATTTCCATTAGTAAAACAAATAATAGGGGGGGGGGGGACTTTTAAGACACCCGTCATTTATAATTAGCTGGATGTAATATGAAGCTAAATATTTGTTTTCTTAAAATTTAACAAAAGTTCGGATTCGCTACATATTGTTATCTTTCGATCTCTGGAGGTAAATTTAGCCTGCACAACTTCCCTTTTCCAACTTCTAATGGAGTTATCCTTTAGCTCTAATTTAGCTACAATAATAGTTTTACACGCTCCTCTACCAATATTATACATTATCCGTAATACTTCGAACAAATCATATAAAAAAACAGTTTTTAAACAAAACGAAATTATATTATAATCGGATGTTGAGTTGTTATTTTGCATCATTTATAGAATTCGGAAATCTCCTTACGTCACTTAGACGTCATACAGGTTGATTGACAGTTCTTTCAGTGATTTGTCCCGAGCAATAGCAACAATCTTATTGAGATTAAACTAAACCAAGGTTTGAAGGAGGATTTACAGAGATTCAATTTACTTTAAGGAAGAGGAGAACTGGGTCATAGATTGACGTTTCATAAGATTGAACATCGTAGACAAGACATAACTTATTTAATAATGTACGACTTGTGGCTTGTATGTTTGTAATATTAAAAATAAAGAATCGATGATGATTTGTCATAGTTTCATGTTTGATGGATTTACGAACAACTTGAACAGACATGACGAAGACACAGCGGAAAAATATAGTAGACCATTACTTGCAAGAAAACATGAGCCCTGATAAAGTTCCGAAGGCGTCACAAATTGAATGCAGTTTAAACTATATAAAATACACTTCGTTTTTTTATTTTTAATAAAGTGCAATAATCAGTATATTTTAAATTTGTAAGATATTATTTATTGCTATGAAAAATATTTTCTTTATTTAAGACTATAAAATGTTGGTAATACAATTTACATTTTAATTAATAATAAATAATTTCATTAATTTTGAATACAAATTAATAGCTACTAATTTAACAAGTCCAATTATGACCTCTATTTTATTAATTAACATTTTTGAAATTTGGCTTTCCTCAAATGTGAAAAATAAACTTAATTTTGAAATTAAATGTTATTTCACTTTAACTTGTATGGATTAAAAAATACATTTTATTTATTTTAACTTTTTTGGAATTTGGATCTTTAATATTATTTCTATTTTTATTTTTTGTATTGTTTTACATTACCCAAGCTTTTTCCTTTATTTAATGTTAGTTACAGAGTGATATTTACTTTATTTTCTCAGTCAATTGATATTTTAGTGAACTATACAACTAAACTTTCAACCATATATCCTAAGCTAAAGGTAGTGCTCTGCGAGAAAAAACTTAGAAGCTAATGTAGGTAGTGAACTTGGGTATGAAGGCTAGAACTAATACTAGAAATTAGTAATTGATAGCGCTAAACACTCAACCCCAACCAACAGTCGTCTATGAGACCTAGATCGTTTAGTAGCTGTAACGCCAAGGATCAAATTCATTGAATAATATGATCGAAACTTGATTTACATCACCATTCCAAGAAATTGCTTCCTTCTGGTAAATTTCCTAAAGAATAATTACGTATATAATCGAAGCATGTAAACTTATATCACATATTCGGTTATCTTTAATAAAACATGAACTAAAAGTTAAAAAATCCAAAAAAATTACAAACTTTTAAAAAAATAAAGCATCTATAGATGCAACAGTTTAAACCTTTGGTGTGCCTATTATGAGAGTCAACGACATAATCTTAAACTAGAAGGGAAAGAACGAATTATTTAAACCAGTTCTGAAAGGCTTTGATCGGGTAGGCAGTCTTGTTATTTTGCTGATAAGGAAAAATAATACTTCATTTCATTCAGCGTTCATAGAAGCACTTCCTTCTTCAAGTGTGGCATTGTGAGAAGCTGGTTCACTAGTTGTAAACTGTAACCGCTAAATTAATGTGCTGTAAGCGTTACTGTTGTATTTAATGGTTTATATTTTAGTAACCAGTGGAACATTTATGAAAATATCTTCTATAAACGCCCGTCAACATCTTTCACTATGGAATGGGTCACTTATTTTGTTAAGTTAAAAGACGCTCAAACTCGCCTAAGTCATTTCCCACAAAGTTATCTTCATTGCCTAAAAGCTTGCCTGTACTTCGATGCAATTTCTAGAGACAATCGAGAAACAAATTCGTGTGTAGTCATGAATTTTGAACAAAATCGCAGAACATCGGTCTTCCATTTGAAGCGGTAGACACGAGACAATAATTGTTACACAATGTTGCGCAATATGTTTCAGTGTGAACATCTTCTCCAGTTATTCTTTGTGAGCCGTGGAGAACGCTAATCTTTCCATTTTGGTTTCAGTTTCAGTTTTAGTTTTACTATCAAGATGTGGTCTACAGAAAAACAGTTGTTGTTCATAGAAGATTTTCACTCTGCAGCTTGATTGTGGGAAGTGACCAACCCATATTATAAACATCTTACTGAAAAAAAGAAATGCAACCGAAGAGCTGGCCAAAACGTTTGAAGCAGGGAAAGTTAAAAATATCCAACATTTAAAAACAGCATTTCAGTAGGAGAACAAATAATGAATCAGTCAAAGAAAAGCGGAACATCTCCTGTCAAGTCTCATTGATTTCGCATACAAACACTTGATATTTCTACTGGGAGGATCTGAATCAAGAGGTATCTCATGCCCCGACTTTGTTGAGGATAGAAGCAGTGAGTCAGGACTCAGGAAGCATAGAATACACTGTAAGTGCTTGAAACCATTTTAACCCATAATCGCCGATTGGTTCCATACGCTTTCACGAGATAGGATATTTTCTTTTCTTTGTAGTGTTCAACCTGATGATCTTCAGCCTTTCTTTATTAGCTTGACTGTTACAATAAAGAATAGAACTACTCGCTTTCGCACGGTTTTTGTTTTCTTGGATTATATTGATTTTTGATTTTACATGTGTCTTTTCCCATGGCGAACACTCACATAGTACTTGAGTAAGTAATACACCTTTTACTTTTATGTAATGCACCATAGTATATGTTTTTCTTTAGATATCACTGAACAGGTTATACTTTTGTTTTACTTTACATTCGAGTATTTTATTCATGCTACATCGAAGTTTACCTCCTGGGTTCCATATGGTATAAATTCTACTTTTCTGTTTAGTGAAACTCTATTTTTTTAGAGAAGGGTTAACATTAGACGAACTATTACATATTTTAAACGAAAACAATTTATGATTTTCAAGCGGCTGATACTCCTTAGGATCCTAATGTACTTGAAGACGAGGTTGTTGCTTACATCGATAATTTGGCCGGAAACCAATTAATTATTGGCAAATGCCGAAGCTCGTCTGTTTGGCTCTATCAGTAATGAAAACAATCAAACAGATGTAAGACGTAGTGAAGATGAAGTGCTAGGACAAGATCTGACCGACAATTATCAACATGATGTCACGATGAATGCAGAACATTTTTTTGTCAGAAAATATAGCTGTTAACTTCCCGAAACCCGAAATTTGCAACTTCAGGTTTCAGAAGGTGATTTAGAAAATGTTGAATTTCCTTTCAGTGAAATTGATTTTTCTCTTTTCAATAATCTAACAAATGTCCAAATGTTTGAAAAATTCTTTGATGACAATATTGAAAAATGTTTATGTAATGAAATTGAAAAGTATGCCCTTTTTAAAAACCAGGCTAATCCGAAATTTACAATGCATAGATTAAGACCTGTATATTTTAAATTTATAATTAAATAATTTTTATTATTTCTCCAAAACCTTTACTTTTGAAAATTTTGTTAAAAATGTATTTATTTTACCGTTCGCAAGGTGCAAGTTGCAGAAAAAAAAATTAAATCTATATAGCAATGTTTTCCATACTTTTCTAAACAAGAAAATATAAAATAGTATACACTGTACTTGAAAAGACTACATTATTATAGAGTTTTTAATATGTATAGGTAATGTTTAGAAAATTGTTCATTTTTGTTATTTTACCCAAAAACAATGTTTTTAGAAAGTATTTTTTTTATTGTTTTATGTGAAGAATGTTTTTTCTACACTCTGCACATTTTTGATTTATAACTAAACAATTTTTAGAATTTTCCAAAACTTTTTCTTTTGAAAATTTGGTTTCCAAATTTATTAATTTTTTCCGTTCAAACGCAAAAAAGTTATAGATTTTTTTAAAATATTTTATCTACACGGCAATGTTTTCCATACTTTCTTAAATGAGAAAATACATGATAGTGTACACTATACTTGAATAGGATACATTATGCAGAGTTTCCAATATTTATAGGTAATTTTTTGCAAATTGCTAATTTTTGTTATTTTAGTACAAAACATTGTTTATTTTTTAGGAAGATTTTTTTAATTCTTTTATTTTTTTCTACATTTTGTACGATTTATGATTTTTTTCTATTTCTCCAAGAACCCTACTTTTGAAACTTTTGTTTACCAATTTAATTTTTTTTCCGTTCAAATCGCAAAATAAGTTAGAGAAAAATTTTTTATAATATTTTATCGACACAACAATGTTTTCCATACTTTTCTGAACAATAAAATGTGTAATAGTGTATACCTTACATGAATAGGATACATTTTATAGATGTTTAAGTGTTAATGTGTTCAAGAAGTGAAGAAGTACCTCAGAGGTATATATAGCAGTAATTGGCCTGACGCTTATAGGGTTAAGCGTGTATACGCGACAAAGACTCCAGACTGCATACACACATTGTCTGGATACATGTCTATAGACAATAACTATAGGTACATAATATATGGACAATCACCTGACTTTGTATAAAAGTGTGGACAAGGATTTAAAGCGCCTTTTCAGAGGGAATTTTTACTCGCCTTTGGTAAGTCCATTAAAATATATGTCTTTTCTGCGTATTAAGATTCTATCACTACAAACTTTGCTTTTAACATGCCTTGTTATCCTTATCTCGTCCTGGATATTGTTACTTCTTATATATTGTTATTAAACAAATAAAATACATTGTTTTTAGGTTACTTTTGGGACATCGTAATGAACAATCAGGAATTGTTTTTGCAAGAATGTTTTCTTCTGTAGACAATCCATTATTTAGTCTTGACATCTCCTGTCCTTTTTAATTCATTGCCATTCGTCTTACTTGAAGTTGAAAAACTTTTGGTAAATGCATTACCACTAATTTAATTTGCTAAAAAAAACTTTAATAATAGCTTTGATAATGATAGCAAATAATATTAATACAATTTATTTAAAGTTGTGTTTTTTGTTTTGTTTGTTTTTTGTTTTTTAAGCAAATGCATTTAAAGTTGTATTTTTCAAACAATCCTAGAACTCATTATGCAACTGATAATAATAATAAAAATACAGTTCGTACAAACATAATTTCCCAACAGTATATTTACAAACAATCCACCATTAATTTTTTTGTTTACAAATCTTTATAGCTTTAGAAGTAGGTAAGATATTTCGTTCACACTCGGCTTACTAGTGTTTCTCTAATGACAAACCACATAAAGTTTTCATTGTTTCTATATGCCAAAAGATATGCAATTATGGCAAAATCCTGAAATTTTCTTTTTGATACTCACTTGATTACCATTGGCGAAGATTTCTTTTAAAATGTTTCATCGATACAAGTTGATTATTCTTTGACTTACATCAACATATGAAAACCATTTCGTTTGTATCTAGTGAATAGTTTAAAATGTTTTCTAGTTATTTGTCATCCAAACATTTTAACCGACTGATTCAATATTTTAAATTAAGTAGAAGAAAACAATCGTGTTTTTTAGTTTAGATTCAATATAACAAATTGAAAAAGAAAACAGAGGATTAGTTACAACCCTTTAATGGAAATTCGGACATTTTAATGGTGATTTTGTGAATTAAAGCTATTGTAAAGGTATTCATAGTTTTCTGAAATACCCTTTATATTAAATACTAGGGGAGACCCCTGCGTGCTCCGCACGCCAACCCCCAATGGAACCTTCTAAAAACATATGTTATGTTTTATTTATAATAAAGGTGTTGGATTAATAATAACATCAACAGTGGCGCACCGAGGATTTGGCTTTGGGGAGGGACTAAGCTCAGGTCAGAACATATACGGATGAAAGTTCTTTAACCTATCACAAAGTCTGAAACATTATATATTTTTTTAAAGTGAATGGGGATGGACTTGATTCAGACAATAATGCAATATAAACATTCTTTCCGGAAGATCACCCCGCACTGACATTGAGTGACGGTCTAGCCAGCACCCCAGCGCGCTGCCTTTTAGGACCACGTTATAAGAGCGCTGATAGCGCCGTGTTTTCAACGTCGCGTTAAAGAAAGTACAGTAGTTATTTTTTATTTCAAAGTGATTATTGTTTACTTCAAAATGTACACGAGCGAGCCGAGTTGACACGGACGGAGTCGATTTTTTCCACGCTCTGACAGCATACCGGATCGGGTCGATTCGGCTCCGCTCCATGCGGGTTAGGTATAGATATAGCCACAGGTCAAAACAAGAAAGAACGATCGATCTCTTCGACTGTTCGTCCATGATAATTTTGCAATTCATGGTAGTTGTGACAGTAGTCGTGGTGAGGTGGAATGAGCTCGTATCCTTCCGACACATGTCGGAACGGTTCGGGTCTGTTAGATTTATCCACTAACTACGAATTTCCGCGACGTACCGGGTCGGCTCGACTAAACTCAGCTCGTGTAAGTATAGCTGAAGCTTGATATACGATTTGAAAGAACTGGGTGGATACCCCACTGTCTAGCTCTCCTGATACACAATTCCTCATATGTTTCTATTATTTGTAAAACACCTAGACAGAATGACTGAATGGTTTCCATTTTGGAAGTGAAGGACGCAACATTGACAAAACTTCAAAAACGATGTGTATAACACGGGACTCACGTTACCAACGTCGCGCTTTCAACATCCCGTATAACTTGGGAATTTAACGCCCGGTTTTCAGCAATATCAACGCAGCGCTAATCAGCGCTCGCATACCGTCAACTCATGAACCAGACCGCCGAGACTCAAACATCACTGTAAGAAAATCATGATTGTGTAGGGTAAAAACCATATTTATTTCAAAATGAACAATTATTTTTTCGTGATCACATCACGAAATTAATCACTAATAGTGTAATTTTTAATTGATTATCAACTACGTATTCAACGATCGATTAGTTTAAAATACAATCTACATTACTAAAAAGACCTTCGGGGGGGGGGGGGGCAGGTCCCGTTCGTCCACCCCCGTCCGTCGGTGCGCCACTGAACATCAAAACTGAGATGGTAAATAATGATAAACGTTCAAATTAAATTATTTCTTATATGTTATAACAGCGTTATAATAATGGTTAAAAGAACCAGCAAGGCACAGGTTTACACTTTAAAACCCTAACCTAAAAGATAGAAATACAAAAATTATTTCTTCAAATTTTGAAATCAGCTGTTAATGGAAATATAGGAGCAAACAACTATATTGTTATTTTTATTCAATTGGTTGCTATGGCAATAAATGCAAATACATGTGTTAGCTTATCATTCTAGGCCTAACCTAAGAATTTTTTCCGACTAAATTTACAAATATTGAAATAAAAAAAGGTTTTTATCGAAATGAATTATAGCCTATGTTACTCAGGGATAGTGTAGCTTTTTCTTACTAAAACTATTTTTTCAATCGGTTCAGTATTGCCAGAGAATACCCCCTACATACAAACAAACAAACAAACAAAAAAACTTTACCTCTTTATAATTTTAGTATAGACAATACAATCATCTGCATATAAGTCTGTTTACCATTACGCGATAATCCAGCAGTTTATACTCACTTGGAGGTACGATATGTATGGGGAGGTTTACGTCTAATTTTGATAAAAATCTGATAATTGCATTATAAGTTTAAACAAAATATCTATACTTGTGTCTTGTCTTTTTAGCTGCTGCTGTTATAGAGTGTAGACATGTTTTTGTAATGTTCTCTACCCTGGATTGTACGTTTTGAGGCAAAGGAAACATGTTCCACGCTGGAACATACCTTTATCACATAAAAATCGAGCCTAATGAAATCTAATGGGTTTTAACTAATTTCACATTAAGCCCAGTGTCTATATTGACATTGCTCTATTTTAAATTATCATCTTCGCCTATGCTATTGTCTTCTTTTAAAGCTGTATCACTTTTAAATTGATCAAACTTGTTCCGTTATACAAGTCAGTTTACAAACTTTAAATAAAATATTAAAGACAGAAAATTAATAAAAATTATATATTTAAAAAAACAGCAAGTTAATCAAAATACAAGATAAAATAGAAGAGACACTTGTTTTTTCAATAATTTTTTCATGTGATCAGGGTATAATTCACTAAAATAAAAACTTTACACCATCTGTTCACTGAAACCCACAAAGGTAGTGAAACAAAGTGGCAGTTCATGTGTTTGAGGATTAAATAGTTATTTTTCTTTGTTCATTTTCAGTTTTATGTTTTAGTTTTTGGAAAACTTGAATTAATATTAGTTTTTTAATATGGTCAATTTGGGTTACGTAAAATGTTTCTTTTTCCAGACGATAAAAAGTTGCATAGAGTTTGTAATATCTTTATTTCGGTATACCAAATAAACATTCTGGGATGTAATTCGACTTATTTCTCTTCTTTTATATGTTTTGAACTCTAAAGAGAAATGTTTCTTAAATCTTCAAAACTAACATATTGAAAATGTACAATGCTTCAAATATAATGTACAACATAATTCAATGCAGTATGTTTCAAAAGCAACGTTACAGTCTGCTTGTAACATCTGATAGAAATCTCAAGAAACATAGAACTTCCATTAAAATCGACCTTTATATATTGTATAAGCAATCGTGTTACTTTCCTTTCAAATGTTAAACCTAGAGTTCATAGCAATCGATCTTCCTTTACTTAAACTTTGATATCACAGAGCTACTATGTACCTATATTGATACTTAATTGAATCGATTAACAGTTTCTCTTGTTCTAGAAATAATTCCATTCGTAATACGTATATTTAAAACAGGATTTTATATGCAATTTATATAGTTAATATAAAATGTGTTACTAAAAACATTGGCATTTTTGTATGGATCATTTCAATTACATTTTATTAAACAAATCCTTATCATCAATTACGAAAAGTAGGAAGGGTGTGCATTAGATAATAATATATACATGAAGTAATCCAAAACAAACATTAAGAATAATTGTGAAAAATACAAAATATATTTATTTAAAATGTACATACTCAAGTTGCACATAACCTATTGTACAGTTGAATACCATTATATAACATTAGTAAGTTACTAAATACTGTAAAAATATGTTAAGCAATATTTGATAAACAATAGTTAGTGAACCCACTTACGCAAATTCCCTAATTTAATTGTAAGACAAATGATTGAATACTGGAAAATATTTCTTATGCAAAATTTGTTCAATTTCACACTTTACCACTTCCATTATCCGGAAAATCTATTTCATTTTCAATCTATTCTAGAATCTGTCTCGAACAGCGTCGTCAGACAATAACACCAAACAATACATTTATTTTATTTATTCCAAGGTCTGAGATATCTTACTATTCGTGAATTTTAAATAAAGAGATCTATTACCCGGCTTTGGTGTTAACGAATAATGACAATAATGTTTTAATAGTATTTGGAATTACTTAAAAGTAAATTTATTTAACTTATACAATTTTAAAGAATAACACCAATTATGAATTAATTTAAATTAAATGCATTAAATTAAGTCATACATTAAAGATATTGATGGAACAGAAAATAATATTTGAATATAACATTGTTCACATATTTTTTCTTTCGATTTCAGTTATGTGAAGACATGTTATTGCTAAAATTGTTAATAATTAACATTTTTCTCAGAACTTCAGAGTAATTTCAATTATTTAGAATAATGGATTTAAAAGATTAAAATTTGTAAACAATAAAAGTTAGTTTCATACAATCAAGACAATTTGGGTTGAATGTATTCCTTGAGGGAGAAATAATGCGTCTTTGAATGCGTTTATCTAAAACGTACCTGACCATCCCAGTTGTAAATAAAGTACTGACCATATAAATAAAGTAAAGCTTAACAATAGTTTGTCTTAACAAAAAAAATATTATTAACTAGCTGACCCGTACGGCTTTGCTCGTGGTTGTTAGTATTTTCAGTCTTTTTGACGTAATTGTAATTCTTTTTAAGTGTTCGTTGAATACATGTGCGTATCCTACTGTGGTCATGAAAAAAGTCTACTAGCCCAGTCAAATGGTGTTTTGAAGTGGAAAGTTCTGGTGTAATTGTTTTTATTTGTTTACTTTATGTTTTTTGGGGTGCTGAATCCAAATTTGAAGTTTTCCAACAAAAATTGTATTGGCAAATATGAAATTTATCAAATAATAGGGGGAAAATTGTATTTTTTTTAGTTTTTGGTTCACAACTTAAAAAATTATTATTTTCTCCCAAATATCATCCTATATTAAAATAAAGAGCATAAAATTCTCTACAATTTATGTCTCTATAACTTTTTTCTACAACAAAGAAGTTTTTATAAAACAAAGTTTGAAAGTTCGGCAAAATTCACCGATTTCAGAAAAAAAGCAAAATTAACTTACTTTCTGTTATGACTTTTCCAGGTTATAATGGTATGTAAAAGTGAAAAACATCACATACACCTTTTTTATTCATAAATATTACAAACTTTTAATTTAAAAATACATGTAAAATACATACAAATGACTTTGATTAAGTTAAAATTTTTAATTTCTCCGAGTCTTCTTGGCCAACGGTTCCATGATTGCTGCAGAGCTGCCTTCAGGTTCTTTTTCACCTAAAAGAACGTCATAATTTTGTAAGAAAGGCTTTATTTAATAAAAAAATAAAGAGTTAAAATTAAAAAAAACATAGTCTACTATTCTTTTTTATAATAGAATTTTATTAATTTTCTATTTTCACGATTAGTTCAATTTCACGATACGTATTTTTAATATAGAGATATACATTTAGTTGCTGGCAATAGAAAACTATTACCTTCTGGAAAGAAAGTAACCTTGATTTGTGTGACTAGTTACCTTCATTTACTGCAGGTAGTTCCGGGTCATCATCATCATCTTCTTCCACTTCTAGACGTGGCATGTTGTTACAGGAGCTCTCGCAGTTAAGACAGATGATGGAGCAGCTGAGGCCTGCTTTTTTACAGCTGCAGTTTGTCTGGCACGTCTTCTTGCATTTGCAGCTAATAAGTTTCAAGACTGCGTCTAGTGCTGGTGGCAGAAGTGTAGGAATGGGCACCAAACCCTCTTTGGTTTTCTTCCAGCCCCATTGTTCAGGATCTTTTTTATGTCCAAGCCAATCTTGAACCTGAAAGTAAACTCTTAGGGTATGTTGCTGTGCTGCAGCTTCCGTTGGAGGCAGGGATGCCAAATTAGCAGCTGATTTGTATGAAGACCTCAGGTAGCATTTGTATCTTAAGTTATCTAATGATGTTGCTTCCTTGTCAACAGTTTTGTACAATGAAATAAAAAAGCGGTGTCCTGCGTCAATTATTGATCCAGCATCTGCCATAGGGTCTTTGAAAATACTAATGAGTTCAGTTAAGGCAGGGTTTTCTTTAGAGTCTGGAGAAATCGGATCTTTCCCACTTTGAACAAGGCAGAAGTAGTGTCACACCCTCCCATGGCGTGCAAAAACAGTATGTTGTCAGCGATCGAGTGATCAAATTTACAGTCTTCAGAGAAAATGAGTGTAGAAACTGTTCCTTTTCCGGGTTTTAGAAAGAATACGTTTTGATGTACACCTCTTCAGCGGCCGATCATGATAACAAGTAAGTCCACGTCCTCTCCCACGATGACTGTGCAGCTATGTTGTTGTGCTAAATCTATTGCTGTGGTTACAATGAGAGTATCAGCATCCTCTTGTGCTTGTTTTGTAGTGATGTCTGCTTCCGCAAAACTGTCCCTCAACATTGAAATAAGTTGCTCTTTGTTTTTTGCATTCCCAAGGAAATTTTGTTGCGAAACTGTAGGCACCATTGTTTTGTCGATCATCAAATCCACCGATACTTGTTTACGAGATCTTCTCGCTCGCTCCACGTACTTAGTGCCTCTGCAAATTTCGTCTTGCGAGTATCAAAAATCAGCATTGTCGTAAACAAACTGATGAAATGCCGTTGAGTCTATTTGCAAGGCTGGTCTCATAATTGCGGACACTTCCAGTCGAACAGCCTCTGAATAAGAGGCGCAAAATCCTAAAGATGAGACAATATCAATAAGTTTTCGTGACCCAAACTTCTTATAAAAGAAAGCTGATAACCCTAGTT
>JAGFPH010004178.1:0-10025 GCA_018207615.1 Philaenus spumarius
TAGATGAACATCTCGATAGCAACAGCAATTCCTGTGTACTTCTTCATTTAAGATTGAAAGTGACTCATCGTCCCTCGACCTTTTGCAGCAAGTGTGCACCGTGCCTTTAACTATGCAATTTATCACGTGTGACGTCATGCCTGAACGATAAACTGAGGAAACTGCGCAGTTCTGTCAGATTTCTACGCAGGTTTTTAGCCTGCGTGAAAGACTCTACTTTGAACCGATAAACAATTTGCACAGTCTTGTCTAGTCGTTTCTAGCCACGCACTTCAGCTCTTTACTGTATTATTTACTCTTCTGTTGTCACCGCCATGGCGGAAAAAAAGAACAACATCTGAATTTCATTGACGCGTATAGTAATCTATACTGTAAGAAAACACTGAGAGAACTGAGAACAGAACTGAGGAAAAACACTGAAATAGCCAACACACCACACAGTTCAGTTCACAAATTGTGCACTTTTATTTGCACAGATAAACTGCGTAGTTAAACTGATCGTGTGTGGTTCCCTTTATGGTGGCGGCGTTTTCCGTTGCATTTATTGGATGTAGGCTTGAATTTCTGAACGTTAAATAATAAAAGACGTTTTAAATTGGTTAGTTATTTTCCTGGGATTTCTTATACTATTATGTCTCAAGCATCTTTCAGACTCGGTACAATTTCTCGTTTGGATTCAAACTCTCGAGATCGAGAAAGAGAGACAAGGAAATAATGAACAATTTACTTTTATTTAGGGTGGAATTAGGACTGTTATACAACACTAGAGGGCTCTGCTACCTGCTCGCTTTGCTCACTAACTCCAGCGGTGAAGCAAATGCAAAGAGATTATTGTATACTATAATATTTTCACGGGAATGACGGGAATCAACCTAAATGTGGATCAGAACAGACATTTTATTTTTAAATAAAAGAAAATAAATTTTCTTCTATTTTATAAATTTTTAAATAAAATTTTCCAAGTTATAAAGTATAAATAATCTATGAATATTAACTATTAAATATTAATAGTCAAAGGTGTTTTAATTATGATATAGTAAGCATTTTTCGTTGTTAGTGTTTGCTATTACCTAACCTAAAAAAAAAACTGTTGGTTTTGAAAAATAATAAATTAATTATAAATTTGTCAATTCGGTCGCTATGGTAATAAATCTAAATGCTTTCATTTGTTTTATTTGTAGTTTGTAGCAACTGATGTTTGAATTATAATACAGTAAGCCTTTTTCGTTTACGTTTATTTTTTGTTGTGAAAATAATTAACGGATTCTAAATTGTCTAAGTTGGTTGCTTTGGCAATCAATGTAAAGGATTCAACAAACGTGTGTTGGTGTAGAGAAGGCCACGCCTAGAATTGTATTGCTAAACTTTTGATTCATATCAGCGGTTTAATCAGTTATAGGGTTGGGAGTGAACAGTTAAAAGTGACCATTTTCATCCTTAAAATCAATATCAAAATCCTTTTGGGTCATTTCTGTTATATCCCCGCATTTACAAACTATCGCAAACGCGTAACTTTACTATTCGACTCTAGCCTAATATTTTTGCAGACAACGACGTTGTTTTACATTTTACTGTTAAATGTTGAATACAGGTAAACATACTGTGACTAAATAGGTTAGGTTAGAACCTTTTTGGTATTTTTTTTTATTATTATTTTTGCATTTCTGTTGCCATAGGTTAGCCTAGAGTCGAATAATAAAGTTGCGCATGATTAAAAATTATTTATTATTTTTTCCCAATAATTATACGTTTAAATGGTGAGTAAATATTATATTTCACATTTTTAGTTCTATCCCAATTAATCCTCATTCTATAGAAAATAGTTTCTAAATGCGGGGATATAACAGAAAAGACCCATCCTTTTTTAGTGCGTTTATATCATAGTGATACATATGATATGATAGTGATATCATAGTTTTGGCTGTACGTTGATTATGAATCAGTCAGAAGTTCTTTTATATGTACAGATTTAAAATACTCATTTTTTTTAGTATTACAAGAAGAAAAAAAAATAGAATAGGATTGCTTTTATTTTTGTGGGGCGAAGTTAGGACTGTCTAATCCTCTCTCTCTCTCTCTCTCTCTCTCTCTCTCTCTCTCATTTCAATTTTCGGGTTTAATAGTTCCCGTTTGAACCTAACATTGTGAAGACTACGTTGTTGACTGTAGATGGTACTTTTAGAATATCAATAAAATTGGCTTGTTACTTATCACACAATTGGAAGGCTGATTTAGGATAGTTTTGTATTAAAATAATTCAATACGCAGCAAAACCACTGACGTTAAGTCTAGCGAATTTCCAAAATGACATTTATATATTTTAGGGTTTCAACCAACAATTTAAGAAATTTGACTAGGTACTCACGAAGCACTTTGAAATAAATATTTTTGTTTCTTGAAATATTTTCTTAAAACTCTTCCTTTTCGAGATATTAGCAACTTTATGTCGATTTATTTCAACACGTTTAGGGCCGCCACTTTGTTTTGGGAAGTCAGATTTTTATTTTCTTTATGTAATTTTCCTAGTCTTAAGTATACCTTTAAAATGAGGTATCACATGACCATACATCCCATTTAAAAAATTTGAGTTGCCTCCAAAATCACCCATTTTTAGGGGACACTCAAAATTTCCGATTGCTTCAAAAGATACTTTGTGCTAAGTTAGTATCGTTCCCCAAAGGGTATTTGTTTGTTTTAACAAACACAAAAGTTAAAGGGGGAGGGTGGGACTTTTAAGACACCTGGTATATTTATTTATCATTTTTAATAACACCCCCAAAACGTCTTCTTGGCAACATGATCGGTGCTCATTGACTACTGGCTCTGACCATAAGCTTCACTGCAATAGCTCATCTTTCCTATGGAAATTCGCTAAAAAATACAAAAACTTGGTTCATTTATCTTATCTTAGTTTGTTCGTTTTCACTCATTTACGCATTTGGTCATTGTCAGCTGGTGAAAGACCTGCTCGAAGTAAAAGATGATTATGATAACACGCCTTGTTTTACTTTCACCTTTACGTTATATTTAAATCAACCAGAGAAAGGAATAAATTGATGTTTTGTCTACAAGGATCTATACCGTTGTTGTGGTGGGCAGTGTTTATGTTTTAAGTTGTCTGCTAGTATGTCTGAGCAGTGGGTAGACAGCATTCCTCAACCTTGGTCATGCTTCATGGACAATTACCTTACTTAGCCATAGCCAAACATTGTCTCACCGACCTTCCTTAATACATGCTTCAGTAGTTCTCTAGGAATTTGACACTTTTACATTTTTGTGTACAATACAGTATATACAAGGTGTCTAGAAACTTCACCAGGCTATTTATTCTATAGGTGAAAATAACAAAAACGTTCTAATAAACATAGGTCCGAAAATGCTTGGTTTTCAAATTATCCGAAATTTTATTATTTTTACTAAACACTTTGATTCTTAAGGGTAAGCACTTCTTCATAACTGATCTTCCAGCCTTATTGGAGAATGTCCCGCTCAATTCTTGATGAATGGAGGCACCAGCCCATTTTAGTGTGGATGTTGATTCCCAAGAAAATTGGATTAGCCGAGTAGGCCCAGTGCCGTTGCCTGCAGGTCACCTGATCTTAATCCCCTTGATTCCTTTCTGTGGAGACACCTCAAAAGCATAGTGTAACTATAGTAGATTCAATTCAAGATCTCAGACAACCCATTAAGAATGCTATTGAGAGTTTTCGTCAAACGCCAAAGAGTGCGGAAATCCATCAGAAGGCGGTTGGATGCATGTGTGCTAAACAGGGGCCGTAACTTCGAACAATTCCTTCAGTTTGTTTATAAATAGCACTGCTAGTTACTTTCTCACTATACTATAGTATAGAGAAAGTATAGTGATCGCAAAAAACATCGATGTTGAGATTTTTGTGGAAATATCCGTTTTGGGACCCCCTGAGTCCAAAAAAGTGGTTTTTACAAAATGTCTGTCTGTATGTATGTATGTATGTCTGTATGTATGTATGTATGTCTCTATGTATACAAAGCTAGAGCGAAAACTATTCGATCGATTTCAAACAAATTTGCACCGGACATGTCAAGTAGGCCTGTATAGATGCACCAAAAATGGTTTTGAAAAATTTTAAAAAAACAATCCCCTTTTTCGCAAAAAAAACCCCAAAAAAACAGTTTTTATTTTTTACAAAAAAAACCGCTCTAACGATTTTGATAAAATTTGGCTTATTTGTAGCCTTTAATGTGCACTACCATATGCAAAAACCCGCATCTTTCTAAAAATTCTCGTTTTAGCTAATAATAATAATAACTGATTTTCGGGGTTTTTTTGGCCATAAAGGGGGTTGTTTTTCAAAAATTTTCAAAACCTTTTTACGTGCAAAAGACCTAATTGACGTGTTTGGTTTAAATTTGTTCGAAATCGATCGAATAGTTTTCTCTCTAGATAATAATAATAATATTTAATAGTTAATCTCCAACTTTAATAAAAGTATACAAAGCTAGAGAGAAAACTATTCGATCGATTTCAACCAAATTTGCACCGGACATGTCCAGTAGGCCTGTATAAATGCACGAAAAAGGGTTTTGAAAAAGTTCGAAAACAACCCCCTTTTTGGCCAAAATATCCCCAAAAAATCAGTTATTATTGTTTTATAAAAAAACGGCTCTAACGATTTTGATAAAATTTGGCTTATTTGTAGCCTTTAATGTGCCCTACCATATGCAAAAACCCGCATCTTTCTAAAAATTCTCGTTTAGCTAATAATAATAATAAAAATATCTGATTTTTGGGGGTTTTTTGGCCATAATTGGGGTTGTTTTTCAAAAGTTTTCGAAACCTTTTTACGTGCATCTATAAAGACCAAATTTACGTGTTTGGTGCAAATTTGTTCGAAATCGATCGAATAGTTTTCTCTCTAGATAATAATAATAATAATATTTATTAGTTAATCTCCAACTTTAATAAAAAAAACTCTCCTACCCCACCCTACAAGTCACAGTGAATCTGTTTAGTAACTTAAATATGTTTGTAAGAAAGTATGGGCCAGTTCCTGGTACTGTTTATTTTCAATTGTACTACTGTTGCTTCTGTATTGTTATAGACAACTCCAAAGAAATTATCTTTTTATTTGCCAATAACTCCGTTATTTTTTGAGCGGCGGGAAAAATAAAAAACCTTTTACTTTCTCACTATACTATAGTATAGAGAGAGTATAGTGATCGCAAAAAAAATCGATGTTGAGATTTTTGTGGAAATATCCGTTTTGGGACCCCCTGAGTAGAAAAAAGTGGTTTTTACATAATGTCTGTCTGTATGTATGTCTGTATGTATGTCTGTATGTCTGTATGTATACAAAGCTAGAGAGAAAACTATTCGATCGATTTGAACCAAATTTGCACCAGACATGTCAATTAGGCCTGTATAGATGCACGAAAAAGGGTTTTGAAATTTTTTATAAATTTTATAAAAAAACGGCTCTAACGATTTTGATAAAATTTAGCTTATTTGTAGCCTTTAATGTGCCCTACCATATTCAAAAAACCGCATCTTTCTAAAAATTCTCGTTTAGCTAATAATAATAATAATAATTGATTTTTGGGGGTTTCTTGGCGAAATGGCGAAAACTATCAGATCGATTTCAAACAAATTTGCACCAGACATGTCAAGTAAGATTATATAGATGCACGAAAAACGGTTTTGAAAATTTTTGAAAAACAACCCCCTTTTTTTGCAAAAACCCCCAAAAATCAGTTATTATTTTTTTATAAAAAAAAACTAACGATTTTGATAAAATTTGGCTTATTTGTAGCCTTTAATGTACCCTACCATATGCAAAAAACCGCATCTGTCTAAAAATTCTCGTTAAGCTAAAAATAATAATAATAACTGATTTTTGGGGTTTTTTTGGCAAAATGGCGAAAACTATTCGATCGATTTCAAACAAATTTGCACCAGACATTTCAAGTAGGCCTGTTGAGATGCACGAAAAATGGTTTTGAAAATTTTTGAAAAACAACCCCCTTTTTTCCAAAAAATCAGTTATTATTTTGTTATAAAAAAACGGCTCTAACGATTTTGATAAAATTTTGCTTATTTGTAGCCTTTAATGTGCCCTACCATATGCAAAAAACAGCATCTTTCTAAAAATTCTCGTTTAGCTAATAATAATAATAACTGATTTTTGGGGGTTTTATGGCCATAAAGGGGGTTGTTTTTCAAAATTTTTCAAAACAATTTTTCGTGCACCTATAAAGACCTAATTGACGTGTTTGGTGCAAATTTGGTCGAAATCGATGGAATAGTTTTCTCTCTAGATAATAATAATAATATTTATTAGTTAATCTCCAACTTTAATAAAAAATCACCTCTCCTACCCCACCCTACAAGTCTCAGTGAATCTGTTTAATAATTTAAATATGTTTGTGAGAAAGTATGTGCCAGTTCCTGGTACCGTTTATTTTTTTTGTAATTAAAATATTAACTTTTTATGTTTCATAAAATAATTTTGTAATAGATATTGACATACAACTTTTTAAATGGCCGCCATTTTTAAAGTATACAAAACAACGTTCTGTTTTTTTTTTTTTTTTTTTTGTACAAGAGTTTTCAGGTCAATATCTTTTCTATTTTTAGAAAACTAACCATTTTCGGGCCTATAATGTTTATTAAAACATGTTTTCCTATTTATCGCCTGTAGAATATTTCAGCCTAGTGAAATTTGGAACAATATTTGCTATACACCAGGGAGTATATAAACGGCTTTGTCCTGATTGAATGGCTGTCTGACTGAAATAGAATCAACGTGCAATAAAAACTACGTAATATACAAATACGAAAATTTAAAGGTATACTTTTATGGGGTCATAGACGTATAGCCCAGGCAGCAGTTAGTTAGAAAAACGAAGTTAGCTGGAAAAAATGCGGGAGAGATGAAACTTGGTAATATAGTACATTTTGACCTCCTAAAAAACATCCTAAGTTTGCGACTCCCACCACTTTGAGCTTACGCCGCCATCTTGGAAAATGTTAGCCAAATTCCGTTTTTTTTTTTTTGCCAAATAACTTCAGTTGAGTAAGTCCTAGGAAAAAAAGTTAGGTATAAAAATTATAGAGAATTTAATTATCTACAACTTTTGTTCCAAAAATGTTTCAATGAAATAAACAGTTTTTGAGTTAAGTGTCATCTTGTGTAGTGTATTTATAAAAACTGCTTGAATGCGCTATTATCACCTGAAATTCATGAATTATTTATTGTAATTTGTATTATATTATTGCTATTATTTGTTTTATAATAATAATAGTAATATTATTATTATTTTTCATTGTACTAGCTTCCACACCACCCGTGACATAAAGTTAGTGGGGCGTTTTTTTTTTTTTTTTTTTGTTTTTTTACTGTGGTTATATTTACGGGGTGTCCCACGAAGAGGTTTATACGTTTGATTTTGTATAGCTTTCACATTCATGCATCAATCTTTTTGAAACTTTACACACCCCACAATAGAGGCTGTTAAAATGTTCTGTGAAAATTTTAGAATTACAACACTTGCAGAAACAAAATGGTGGAATAATGAAAAATGTATTAATTTTCTCCATAAAAAAATAACTTTCTTGAGTTGGTACCAGATTTTTTTTTCTAAATTCACCTAGTCCATAAATTCAAGCAGTAGTCCATAAATACACAACACAAGATGGCACAACTCAAAAACTGTTTATTTTACAGAACATTTTTTGAAACGAAAGTTTTGGGGAATTAAATTCTCTATAATTTTTATTCGTAACTTTTTTTTCTAGGAATTACCCAACTGAAGTTGTTTGGCAAAAACCATAATTTACCCACCATTTCCCAAGACGGCGGCGTAAGCTCAAAATGGTGGGGGACGCAAACTTAGAATGTTTTTTAGGACATCAAAATGTACTATATTAACAAGTTTCACCTCTCCCGCAATTTTTTAATCAAAATTTGTTTGAAATGTTGATTATTGATTATTTAAATGTAAAATTACAACGCATGCCGTAATTCGAATTATGGCAACACAATTTTACTGAAGCAACACACGTTTTTTTTTGTATTCAATTGCATTCATTACCTTAGGATTCAACTTATTAAGTAAATTTACAGTCAGTTCATTATTCTTCACTCTCTTTTAATGGTTTCTCTAATTGTATCGTTTTAATAAAAACAAGTAATATTAAATAGTGTTACTGGTTGCAATAAAGGTGCAATACATTAACGGCAATATATATAATGTTATACTTCTTATGGCACCATGTATGAAATTAATAATGAAACTATAAAAGATAACCACAATCTATTATATCTTACTTCTCCCTCGGCCATTAAACCAGAGATGGCGACATTGTTATTCAAGTTAAATTGAGGTCATAACATTATTTATTATTTAGCACACTATGTAAAATATGTATTAAGTCATAAAATACAGTAAACTTGTTTAAACGAAGTGTATACATGCGCTGGATCTATCTTCTCATTTACTTTACAAGGTTCGTCGTTCTTTTTCAGCTGTAAAATCGTCTGTATTATAACTGGGTTGTGAGCTCCATTCCAGGTAGGAAACAGGAGATAATTGTCAATGTTTGTATTCAGGGTTCCTAAAGTCAGAGAAAAATGTTGCATACCATCATTGTATTTGGATAACCTAATAGAACTCCGATCCAATGCAATATTTCGTTCCACTGGAAATTTGACGATAGTGGCGTTATCTATTGGGGAAACGACGGAAGCTGTGTGAAACACCAATGCTACCAATAATTTCTCCCTAGCGCTACCTAGCGGCGCGATCATGCACTATTTTCCCGACAACCTAATTTTCGCCACACTGCTGCCGTATGGATGCAAGATCTATTTATTATTCATGATCTATGATACTATTGAGCCCTCCGATGATGCAAAAACCGAGGAGTGGTTTCTTTGCTCCAACTAGCTGTTGAAGCAGTTTTTTCATGAGAAATCTCCACTAGATCGTTAAAAGTCCAGTAGTACCGAAAATCCCAACCATGTTCATTTTTTAAAAGAATATTGTGAACCTATTTTTAAGTTACGAAATGGGATGGTTCTAAAATTTGAGATTTCAAATTAAACGTTATTTATAAGAATCTTTATTGCCGAATTTACTTAGGAAAGATGAGCTATTGCAGTGACTCTTACGGTGAGGCTTAAGGTCGGGAGTAGTTAATGAGCGATCATGGTGCCCAGAACACGTTTTGTGGTGTCGTTAAAAATTAATATAAGTGTGTTCTAACACACTAACGGCCGCATTTTATGTCCAATTTGGTGCACACGTTGATTTTTCTAAGTGGCTCGAACGAGTTCGTTAGCCAACAAAATCCAACAACAGCAAGCATTTTTTTTACAGGAAGTAATTTTTTAAAAAGATTTTTCGTACTAGAATGAAACTTTTATGGGTTTTTATCTAAAAACATAAATATGGAGATTATTCTGCGCATTTTTTTACACGACCTTAGATCCCGTCTGGTTCCCCCAAAATCGATCAAAACCTAAAATAAAGTATAAGTCCTAGGTTTAAATCCACGTGGGGACTGCTCTTCTGATGCGAGCGGAACGAAGCAGCGGGTGAGCCGAGCTGGAGGCTGAGATCCAAACAAATTCTACTAATATTTTTCGTACACATGGGCAGCTATTCAGCCCTTCGTGAGTAGATGAATTTCCCAAATGGTTGAAACCCTGAAACATATTAATTTTGGAAATTCGCACAATTAACGTCCTCGGTTCAGCTGCGTGATCGAATTATTTTATATTCAAGTGAGGCTAGTTTGTTCTGGTTTTAGATTAGGTATTACTGTACCGGGTGTCCCACGAAGAAGTCCCTATTTTTGAATTAATATATTAGATGCACCGAACACTCTACAAACCTGAAACTCAACAGTCCTAACATACACATATGTAAAAGAAATACACCTGAGTATCAGTTAATTCTGACACATTAGGACAAAATGGCGGGATATCAAGAAAAACTTTTTCGTTAAAATAGTTTTATTTGCTTAAGTGTTACAACATAATTAT
>JAGFPH010004178.1:10125-24865 GCA_018207615.1 Philaenus spumarius
AAACAATAATCAAACGTGCGCTGAAAACGACAAACCTTTCACGCTCTCGTCCAAATATGTTCGTAAATACAACTTTGTTGTAAAAATAAATAACGTTAATTTTTGAAGTTATAGTTCTTTGCGCCTATTGTAATCGGGGTGGGGTGTCGGTTGAGAAACCACGTCACGCGTTAGGAGTAAAATCCGGAAAGTGCCTTTTTTACCTTTCTTCGTATATTCGTATACTTTCCTATACTTCAAAACGTCGGATTGATTTGAAACTTAGCACTTATCAAGGACCGATGACAATGCAATATTAATTTTGTTGGGTGTAGTAAGTGAGCACTGATCATGGTCCCCTGAACACGTTTTCGGCAATCATTAAACATTTTATATGCAGGGTGATTCACGACGATATGCAGAAACTTCGGGAGCTCATTCATTTTGTTGGGTGTAGTAAGTGAGCACTGATCATGGTCCCCAGACTAACTGTGACCAACCAAACAGATGCAACGATAGTATTCATAAGCGTATGTAACAAAGAAGGAATTATCCACTTAGTTTTAAATTGTAGTCCCTTAAAATTTTGAATTCATACCTAGCATTTGTTTATTTTTCCAATAATTATAAAACAATATAGGCCTAAGTTAAACTTGAAAATATTTATTAGTCTTTGGAATAAATTGTGTTTAAATGTTCTTTAGAACAGATGAGGTACGATCCATATGGTACTAGACTATGCCAACGATGGTAATTTAAAAAATTAATTATCAACCCAAAAGCCCAAATATATATATTAATTATTAGTTCAGACCCCGAAAGAGGAGCGACTCGAAGGATCCTTGCCCGGGTGAAGATTTTTCCTTGAGCCTGCTCTGCCCACAACTACCACCATTGACTATAAACAAAATGGTCGCCATTTTGGTTATGGTTGTCCTAAAAAAGATTTTTTTACATCAAAATTCTTATTTCAACAGGACCTTTACAGTGATGTATCACATAACTATTGGTCTAATTTGAAAATTTTGAGTTACCCCCTCCCCCACCAACCCCCTTTTGACCAAAATTGAACAATGGGTATTATGTTTCTTTAGCGGCCCCTCACTGTAACAAAATATTGCCGCAAACCGCATTTAGCTATTTTAACAAATAACCAAGATAAAGGGGTGTGCAAGTTACTCTACAGTCACCCTGTATAATATACTAACTGATAATTTCTAGTTGAAAATAGTGTCAAAAGTTTATTTTTGACAAGGTATTGAATAATTACAAGACAAGTGTATGTCATATTATGAACAAACAAATCTATACATATAAAAGGCAAAGCCCTCACTCACTCATGTGAAATTTGGTACATGTATTTGCCACAGGGGAAATGATTTTAAAATATTTGGCCTGCAAGGATTGAAACAACCCCTAAAACAATACATATTGTTTCTCTGTTTGAAGTTATTGTTTGTTAATGATGGATGTTGAATTTTATTATATTATTCCCGAAACGTCGTGTGTGATTATTTAACACACAAATGATGGCAAATGTCCGAACATATTGTTTGTTATATATTTCAAAAACCTTACCACCTAGGAACTTGAAATTTGGTACACATATTGCTCATAGGCACTAGAGGCGCACTAAGAAAGCATTTTAAAATATTTGGCCTTTAAAGGTTGAAACAATCCTTAAAACAATAAATATTGTTTGTTATATATCTCAAAAACCTTACCTCCTAGAAACGTGAAATTGGGTATAAGTATTTGTCATAGGAGCAAGAGGCATAATAAGAAAGGATTTAAAATATTTGGTCTGTAAGGATTGAAATAACCCCTAAAACAATAAATATTGTTTGTTATATATCTCAAAAACCCTATCTCCTAGGAACGTGAAATTTGGTACACATATTTTTCATAGGACCTAAAGGCAAACTAAGTAATGATTTAAAATATTTGGTTTTTATGAGTTGAAACAACCAATAACAAAATAAGTATTGTATGTTATAATTTCCTTAAAGCTAGAAAACAAAAATGTTTTACGTTTATTTCTTACACGATAGATGTAAAAAGTAAACCAGTTTTACATTTTGTAACGTTCTGCTAATAGGTGAAAATGCATTAACAAACCCTAAAACTGTAAATATTAATTGAATACCGCCTAGGAACGTGACATTTGGTACACATATTGCTCAATAGGGGCTAGAGGCGAACTTAGAAAGTATTTTTAAATATTTGGCCTTTAAGGGTTTAAACAACCCATAAAACAATAAACATTGTTTGTTATACTTTCCTTAAAGCAAGAAAGCTGAAATTTTATACATTTATTTCTTAGAAGATAAATATAAAAAATAAAGCAGTTTTACCATTTTATCAAGTTCTGCTAAGGTGTGAACATTTAGTAACAACCCCTATAACTATAAATATTAATTTAATACCGTTAAGAAACGTGAAATATTTGGTTCACATATTGCTCATAGGCGCTATAGGCGCTCTAAAATAGGATTTTAAAATATTTGACCTTTAAGGGTTGAAACATCCCCTAAAAAAATATATGTTGTTTGTTTACTTTCCTTAAAGCTGAATTTTTTTACATATATTTCTTACAAAACACATATGAATACATTATTCATACATTCCTTAAAACTAGAGAGCTGAAATTTTATGAAAAGTAAATGACTTTTACATTTTGTTACTTGCTGCTAGGCAGTGGCGGCTGGTGAATTATTACCTTGGGGGTTCAAATCTACCGGGAAGGGGGTCCTGCAAATTTATTTTTAGTACTAAACATAAGAATTTCTACTTTTAGGCCTGTTTTTACTAAAATTTGGTTGTTTTAAGACATCTCTGAAAAGCGTGCAATGAGATAAAATCGGGTTACAGTTTTCATGATAGATTGGAATATAGATATTAATTATAAATGGAAAATTGAGAACAATGTTGTCTTACATAGAAGCCTATACTTTATTAATTAGTTTATTTAAGTTTTTAGTTGATAAAGTGAATCATAAATAATGAAGTGACACAAATACCAGTGTACTTTAATAGCACACTTTTCTTCAAGAAGTAAAGAAGAAGTTACCCTTAGCAAAGGTGTAACGCTGTTCATTCTAAAAACTTTACCTTAACACAACGCTAATAACAACACTGAACTGCAATAATATTATTTAATAATATGTCCACAGTAACACAGACTTAATCCATGAACTTCATAGAATGCACAACTGACATAACCTATAAATCAAAGAAGTAAACAAACACCAACTACGTAAAGGAAAAAATAGGCGTAAGGAGTCGGGAGTCGCTGCATCTAGATTGCAGCGAAAAACAACGTTGAAACTGCTATTCCCCCACCGTTCCCCTGTACCCCCTCGCCTAGGCCAGGAGGTTCGTTCTTTGAATTGAACCAAGATGCTGAAAACGACGTAGGAGAGCTGCGCGTTGTTACTCTATGTCGTATTTTAACAACTTTTCAATCTATATTGTTACATTTATGAAAAAAGTACTAAATATTTATATTTGTTAAAATATTATGTTATTAACGCAATTTGGTTGGGGGTTCACTGAACCAGTGAACCTATAGCACGAGCCGCCACTGCTGCTAGGTGTGAAAATGTGTTAACAACCCATAAAAACAATAATTATTAATATTCATACATTCCTTAAAACTAGAGAGCTGAAATTTTGTACATTTATTTCTTACACGATACACATAAAAAGTAAACCAGTTGTACATTTCGTTACGTGCAGCTAATGGTTGAAAATGTAATAACAAACCCTAAAAACAATTAATAATTTGTATTCTTTCCTTAAAGCTAGAGAGCTGAAATTTGGAACTTATTAACTTTAAGAAAATATTTAAGATGTAACCTAATCAAAACTAACCCGATCTATGCATTCGCAATTAAAGACGCTGCAAATATCAAGCTAAGACTGTGATTTACCAGTCTGTAGATTTAGCGGTTGAAAAAAAAGACGCTCTTCACTCTGAATTTTTTATTTATTTAATTTATTTAGCACCCATACCATGACGAAGACAATTTACGGGCAACCAGTGAACAATAAATACCAAAGTAATTGAATATAAATGTTATAATTCACTTTAATAATAATAGATGAAAGAAAATGAGAGAATACTATGACAATTAATTATAAATCATGGTGATGCAACAAAAAAATTCCCTGTAGCGAAGCAAGGGTTTTCAGCTAGTAGATAATAAAGAGATGCATAAATGGTTCAGTTTTCATTCAAATTAAATATACAACATTTCAAGAAATAAGTTCTTAAAACTAAAAATTATGAAATAAAATAGAACAAAAAATACATAATTTATGAAGTTTAATGGAAAAATATCAAAAATAATGTGTAGCATGTATATATATGTATGTGTAAAACCGAATCCAGTTTTGTAGGTTTAAGACGTAGCGTTTAGAAGAATAAAACCTCTACTTCAAATATATTTAATTAATTAAGTGTAGACAACAATGCCATTTCTTTTTAGGTTGCAAGAGAACCTATTGCTCAAAGTTTAAATCAGAAGTCGGCTTTGTGTAAAGAGTTGTTTTCTAATTACACAAAGTAACAATGGGTCAACATTAACATTAATTTCTATAATACAATATGATTTATATGCCTATAGTTACAATACTCTTTTAATATTCCCGTTAACATTGTTTTATTGTAATTGTATGTAATTAATTTAATCATTGTATTATCTTTCAATAATAATAACGTGAGTGGACAGTGGACGTTGTAAGGAACAGGGCTGGTGATAAACAAATATTAGTCAAGAGAAAAGTGCCAGCCGTTGAGAAAAAACGAAAAACCTATGCAGGAAGCTGCTCGGCTTGTTTGCCACATTACGGTGGGTAAAGTGACAAAGTGGTAGTGCGAGGGGGAAGGGGAAGTTGTGTGCCCTTCCTCGAAACTATCTCCTTCTCTCTCGCACAGTACTCAAAATAAGTCTCCGCTTATTAAAGCCATCTATAGTTCGTGATTTCACCACGGAGCGCTGGCCTACTGCTACGCTTAAGACTGGCTTCTTGTTACTCCCGATAGATGCCCTTGCTGTGCCGTCGTTTTTCCTGGCTTCATTTACTACTATACTCTTGGGACGTCTACTCATTTTTACATAGTCAATGCTATTACGCAATCTACTTAAGTTGACCCTCCGGTATGTTTACATTACACTTTCTGGTACATAATCTTTCTTTCTCCTCCTACTCGGCAACTGCAATACATGTAGGTCTAACCTACATCTACTTCCATTAGGAACTTTTTCGCCTACGGTTAGTTGACTATAGCCTAACCTATACTCCCACTTTGACTTTTCTTGATCATTATTTTGTTTAATTTTTTCAAAGATTTCTGCTACATAACTCTCCATAATATCTTCACTACTATACAAGCCAAGCAATGCTTCTAAATCTACTTTGAAATTGATTCTAGGCCTATTAATATTTTTAAATTTATTGTATCTAACTTTTACATCTTCACACCCTATCTCCTTATTATTTCCTTCTAACATAACCTCCAATCCTTTATCATTAAATCCAACATTACATGCATCCTTAATGCAATCTGTGACACTTTGGTCACCCTCAAATTCAAAAATATTTTCAACTATCTTATTATTATTTATTTCTTCCCTAACCTCTACTAACACATTATTATTACTAGGCCTATCATCAAATTCTATTTCCTCTGAGACATTATTAACTGTATCAACAATATTGATATCCGAGACTTCTAACTCTTTATCATTGAATTCAACCTTACATAAATCTTTAACACAATCTGTAACCCTTTGGTCACCCTCAATTTCAAATCTAACAACTATCCTATCATCATCGTTTTCTTTTCTAACCTCTACTAACACGTTATTGTTACTACTAGGCCTATCATTAAATTTCAATTCTTCTGAAACCTTATCCATTGTATTATTAACATTAACATCTGAAACCTCTAATGGCTCATCAATTTTTTCATTTAATTTGTCAGATTTCTTTTCTGAACTTTCACTTTTACTATTGCCTTCTAATTTACATTTATCAAAGTCCTGTTTGGAATTATCAATTTTATCACTTACATTTACTTTGTCTTGTTTAGAACTATCAATTTTTACATTACATTTATCAAATTCCCGCTTAAGTTCCACCCTAAAATTTTCAAGGTCTTGTTTGGAATTGTTCCTTTTTTCAGTTAATTCATCAAGCTTTTTATTTCTTTCTCTTTTTTCACATACATATACCATGTAATGATATGCCATTTCAAAAGTAACTCCTGAACTTTGTTCCGAATCATCACTACCACCCACATTATTAATTTTTATTGTATTCTCCATTGTTAATTTATTTAAGTCTTCTAAGACTATATTTTATTAATTTAATGATTTAATATTAAAATTCCGGAATCATTTATTTCTGCCATCGTATATTTATTAATTAACCCTTTATAAATTTTATTTATTAACCTTAAAAACTTTTAAAACTTTTTCAAAAATCTTGAAATACAGCCAACCACTATGCTTCCATTAAAGTCATCCTTCCCAGTGTTTTCGTTTATGGTAAAAAAGTTCGGGCGCCATTTTGTAACGTGCTGCCTCCTATGCAAGCCGTTTACAAACAATTTATTAATAGAAAACAAAAAAAAATGAAAAATAAAAATTTAATTTTGACAAAAATATTTCTAAGTTATTTTTAAAACAAAAAAAATACCTTTACTGTGTAACAATTATTTATTATTTCCTATCTTCAATCCATTTACTTATTTAATTAATTAAATTATCATTTCAAAATATGACAACACCTTATTCCCAATGAAAACAAACAAACATAACCCCAAAATTGAAGTTAGGTTATGTTTTGATCACATCTGTTACTCAACAGTTGATCATTGAAATATCTGTTACACATAAGACCATTTCATCCATGACAACAGTTCTCTGGTCAAAATTGGACTCGTCCAGAACCATGGCCGCCATGTTGTTCGTATGGCAACTTTGGCTCCAAACCGCCTTCCCCACCAAAGACTGCCGCCATTTTATTTCACTTACAAAGAAAAACTAAAAACTGAATTTATGATTTAAACAAGGTCCGTTACCACAAAGTACTTCTGGAAAGGATAAAAACTCAAACTAAAACGTCATAGTGGTTGGCATTATTATTTTACTGTATCATTTTAAATTGTAAAAACACATACATTAATTATTAAATCAAATTGGCAATTCATCATTTCAACTATTGCAATCAGACACTCAAGCACACAAATTCATTACTAATAATTTTACCTTAAACATACAAACTTATATTGATAAATTATTCAAATGCAGACTTGGTTAAATTAGTTTACTACTTACGATCTTTTTGTTTTATAGTGCACTTTAAAGAAATATGAATTTACAAAAAAGAAAGAACTTACAACACAATGTGAATTTAATTTAAATAAAAAACCCCATTGTTCTTTAGTTCGTCGCATTTTAGCCACGTAGATTTTGATTCACTTAGACTTTCGTTGCACTTATTATAAAATCTTTATGTAAGGATTTTGAAGCCACGCCATGCGATTACGCAAACTTTCAAAGTTGATATTTTTGAGACAATTTACAAACAATTTTCACATTCTCGTTATTGTACAATATACGGCACTGTCTTTACTCCTCTTTAAACATATTTAAACGGTAGTTTTACTTTAACTACCGCAAAAAAGCACTTGTTAAAACATTTTTGCTGGACTAACCGCAAAACAGGTCTGCTTTGTACTGGAATACTGTTGCAAGTGGGAAGAAGCGTCTTTCTTCTTCGTTCTCTGTTCCGATCACGCCATGTGACGTCATAAAAACCAGGAGACCAATGGGAAGCTATCTCCAGGCTACCAATGAGAAGCTGTTTTCCAGGGGATCTTAAATATGTCTCCCTACGACTACCTTTGTATGTTACCAACATCTCGGACAAAAATTCTGTCTCTATCATAGATGAATCACACAGGCTTCCAACATAATCTATCAAGTTTATTTCTTTCAATGTCTGAAATAGTCTTTCGATATTTATTCATCACTGTCTAAGAACTTAGTGGACCATAGCTTCAAACCCTCCAATACCTTTTTAAATGTTTTTCATATTTTGACACATCATGAAACATAATTTAAATATTTAAACAAAACTGAATTTAAACATGAATTTAATATTATGTAAGATTTATTCTGAATTATCAATTAATGTCTGCATTTCCCTTTGAATTTCTATGTTCATTAATATTATGAAATAACTAAATCTTTTAAATTAGGCTAATGTCCAAAATTTACCTTATGACCCTTTTTACGTTATACTACTATTTTGATGTTTAAAAACCCTGAAACTCACATGTATTACAATGTATGAAAAGTTAATAGAACAGCCATACAACCTTCCAAAAATCACACTTATAAAGTTTCTCTTCAACGTGTATCTTTTATAGGTTAATAAGTATACAGGTTAATACAGATTTAATTAAAAAATATAATTTACATTAACTGTCATATTATTTTACAGAACATCTGTTTTATGTTTTTAATTTAATACCAAATGATTTAATGTATTCTCATGTATTTCTTATGGGGATTTTTAGTTTTTCGGGGACCTCAAAAACCCCTTAGTTTTTAATTTTAGAAAAAACTTATATTTTTCCCTCGTTCCTTGAATCGATACATTTAATTTGATACCTCTCCCATCATCCTCCGATTTACCAAATTCCCACAATTTTGAATCTAAAATTTCGCTTACAGAATTATATATAAGGATCTGTAGGCTGTGCACAGAAACAGTTCTCTAGTTTTGTATGCTGACATCGTCTCTTATGTGTCCAAATGTGTTGTTCATTTTTTGGTAAAGTTGTAATTTATTAAAAATGTTAAATATCCAAGACATGAGAACTATATCAGAAATTTGAATAGATTTTTATTGTATTAGATAAAATGTGTCTTTATGAAGGCATAAAACATTCTAAAAATTGTGTGAACAGTTCTATTCTATGGTCCAGCAAAAAACTGTGAACTAGTTTTTTATACATATAAGTTGTTACTTTTTGTGATTAACAGTTTTTAAAAAAATTCTTGGAGGCTGCGTGTTTTGCTTGTCAAATTCCCTTCTTTTCTCCGCACATATTTTATAATTACTTTTTAATAAAGGTGCAGAATTATTCATTTCCTCAAAGCTAAGGTGGTGTATAATATCAAATATCCAAATCAAAGCGTTTTAATGAAGGCTTAGAAGAACCAGCAAGACTTGGACCTTTACCTAAACAAAAGCCTAACCTAAAAATTAGAAATACAAATTATCTCAAAATATGAAATCTGCTGTATGGAAGTGCTACCAATACATAGATCTGCAAGATTAGAGATGTTAGAGTAAAAAGCTGATTAACAACACTGAAAATCTACAATCTGCTGAGTTACGCATTTAAGACTAGGGGCTCTGCCCCTGCTCACCAATTCCTGCAATGACATGGTGATGGCAATGCAAACTATAAATTCCCTAATTTTGTTCTTAATTTTTACATTTTTTGATCTTTTTAACAGTAATTTTAAACATTTTTGAAATAAAAAATAGTGTAAAATATTCTCTGATAAGTTCTCTACATGTTAATAGAAGTTTCGTCAAAATCGGTTCAGCCATCCCGGAGATTAGCCCGGACAAACAGACAGACAACAAATGTATAAATGTTTGTTTAGCTTTTGGTATTGTGAGCTTTACTAACCATATGAGCTTAAAAAAAGCTTATATTTTGAAATCACAGACAGACTCTTCAATTTTATTTATAGATGGGTAAACATTCTTTTTTTTACAATTTATAATATAAAGTCATCTTTGAATATTTCAGTACTTTCCCATCGAACTTGAGGCCATTATCCTCATGAATGGTATAAAGGGTGATTCTGCAATGCACGTAAATAATTCATGAACTGGTCATATGGGTTAAAATAAAGAGAAACGCTTCTTTTTCCAGCTTTGCACCATTTAGTTTTTTTACTAAATAACTTGTATCTCTAGAACAGCACACTGGTCGTTTAATTGAAATGTTGCACTTTACTTATGCATCAATGTAAAGACCTTAGTTTGAAAATAATCATCTTGTTCCACTTCTCCGTTTCAAATGGCTGCTATTTAAACATTTAAGATATAAATAGGCCTAACTCAAAAACAGTAAGTTTTTATAAAAAAACTGTTAAGTGTAAATTATTGTAACCTGTTTAATTTCCTGTCGGGGTTATTATTTAAAACTATCAAACAAAGGGTAAGTAAAACAGCGTTGAGGTAGGCTATATCATTGAAATGCATCAAACTAATGAACCCTGTTTTATTGTTACCCTGTGTTCCATAATTTTGACGGCTTAATTATGGAAATAGATAGAATATTAAATGGGCTACAAAAATTAACTCTTGGCGGTTGACTACTGTTTTTTGAGTTATTTTCATTTAAAATGTTCAAATTGCCGCCATTTTAAAATGGATTATTGGAACATGTAGGGTATTTTTTCAAACTAGGCCTTTACACTGATGTTTAATTTGCAAACTTAATCGGTTTAACCGTCTAGAGATATCAATTATTTAATAAAAAAAAAACAAAATGGAGGATAGCTGAGAGAAGAATCGTTTCCGGACATATGTTTATAGGAAGTTTTATCTTTATTTTGGCCCCTATGACCAGATCCTGAATTATCCCTATATACAGTAGAAGCCCTGTTAACCGCCCTTGCTTAAACCGCCGACCGAATTGCTAGAAATCCTTCCCTTCCCATTACCACGCCAGAAAAGGTTCAAGGCTGACCATTTCTTTGTTTGTCATCGTTTACCGCCAGTACAACGTTTGTCAACGTACAATACAGTCAGTCAGTCGGTTTGAAGCTAAAGTATTACATGGTTGGATGTTCAGTGAATTGTTTTCAGTCTTTTGTTTTTGTTTATTTAATCAGTTAAAATTTATTAAATAGTTTATTTGTTAAAATGAGTGCGGTAAAGCGGAAGCGAAATGTAGTTACTATGGAACAAAAATTAAAAGCAATAGAGAGAATTGAGAAAGGAGAATCTGTTAAACTGATTAGTAATGACCTTGGCGTTGGTGTAACCACGGTAAAAGACTGGCGAAGAAATAAAAAAGATATTCAAGACTACTGTACACAAATTGAATCGGAAAAAGTTCTTTCGTCGGGCTGCACCTTAAAAAAACCACATAACGAACAGGTTGCGGTTTATGCAAGTACGACGCAAAGGCACGCCTATAAGTGGTCCACTTTTGAAAGAAAAAGCTGCCATTCTACACACTAAGTTTGAAAAAACGGGCATGTTTATGGCCAGTGATGGTTGGTTAGCACGGTGGAAAAAGCGACACGGCATTCATCATTTAAGTGTTTGTGGAGAAAAACTATCAGCTGATCCTGTTGCAGCCGATGATTTCACCCTGAAGCTCACTGAGTTTATTCAAACGGAAGGGTTGCATCCTGAGCAAGTGTACAATGTTGACGAGACAGGTCTTAATTTCAAACGACTTCCTCAAAAAACTTTTGCCGCTAGTTATGAAAAGTCTGCTTCAGGATTTAAATTGAATAAAGAGAGATTAACAGTAGCCTTATGCACTAATGCTACTGGTACACATAGGCTTCCACTACTGGTCATTGGGAAGTCTCAGAAGCCACGTGCTTTTAAAAACATTAATATCTTATCACTTCCTGTCTTCTACAGAAGTCAGAAATCGTCATGGATTGACGAAATGATTTTTAAAGATTGGTTTATTAACGAGTTTGTACCTAAAGTAACACAACACTTAAAACAATTAAAAATGCCAATTAAGGCAATTCTGGTTTTAGATAATGCACTAACTTAAAATGTTAACAAAATGAAGAGATTAAATTTATTTGTGTTCTGTGATTTTATATTACTGTAAGTTTATACAGTGTATATGGTTTATTTATTTCAGTCATTATAATTGTGAGTTTAATTTGTTCTGTGTTTTATTTTTTTCCTAGTACTTGTACTGGTACAGTAATTGTAATTGTAATTCATAGTTCTTGTGAAAAAGAGTCAAATAATAACAGAATGAGCAATCGGACAAGGTGAGTAACGAAAATATAGTACTGTATTACTGTATACTTAATTTTTGTATTGTTTCTTAATTTTATAGGCCTAACTTATGTTTATCGGTACTTTTAGGTGCAATTTAGCCATTTTCGTTTTAACCGACTTTATTGATATCCGACTCGGGGTCTGGTCCCGTAGGAGTCGGTTAACAGGGCGTCTACTGTATATTGTAAATGTAGCAAGAGAACAGTGTTCATGTAACTTTACTTATCAGATCAAAATATTATATATGTGGTCGCTGATTGTGATTACCTATAGCATTTGTAATTGACTTTATATTGTAGTGTTAAACATCTGACCCTCGCCTAATAATAGAAACATAGTAAACGAAAAGAAATGATTGTTATACATTTTGTAATAACCAACTGGTTGAAATCTTTTTCGTCAGGTCTTGGCCCTTGAGCAGTTGTACGCGTTAGGAGCTCTGAATCACCACGGAGAATTGACTAAGCTTGGTCGACGAATGGCAGAGTTTCCGTTGGATCCAATGATGGCTAAGATGTTGATTGCTTCTGAAAAGTAAGAAATATTCTCAATATAATCCTAGCGTTTGGTTTTACATAATTTATAAATTATGACTCGACGTTCAGTGATTGTTTCAAGGACGGATCCTTCAAAATGGGAATGTGTTCCGAGAGGAGAAAAAAAGAGGGGCCCCCACGCTTTGTTTGTTGCGTCTAATTTCATCAGTACAACCGCAATAAGAAATATAGACCTCTGTTCTTTACTGTACACCCTACGTTTGTCACTGTAAAAAAAGAGTAATATAAAAGAGATAAAAAAAATTTTCTTAGTAAACAGAACATGTAAAAAATGTTAGTTTCGTTTATAAATATATATAGGGTGTCTCAGAAAACCTTATAGGATCAAATTGTACACATTAAAATAAATGAAAATATTCACATTTTAAAATTCACTCAAGTTTTTATCGTCAGTAGGCTTATTTTTGTCAATTAGAAGAAGCTTAAACTTTTATGATTGTATTAAAATAGTAATAATTCAAACCAGTAGCCCAAGACAGACCATTCGCATGTGCCATTGATACATACATGTCAGGAAATTTACATTACAGAAAGAATCAGATGTTATTGATACAACACAAAATTTAACCTAAAAGTTGTAAACATAAGCTTAAATGTACCACATAGTTTTGAAGTACTACAGCTGATGATAGCTATTATATGTTAAGGAATAACTCAAACAATACAACCTTGTGCATTCACACTATACTCTTTTTGTTATTCATGTACAGATAGATGTACGTTTGCTTTTATAAAAGTTGATTTATTGTGATTGACCTTAGTTGTAATTGTGCTAAAGTCAAATTAATAATGTTTTAACATATTGTGCACAGATACAAATGCAGTGAAGAGATAGTGAGCATAGCAGCAATGTTGTCAGTGAACAGTGCTATCTTCTATAGACCTAAGGATAAAATAATTCATGCCGACACTGCAAGAAAAAACTTTTTTGTCATCGGAGGAGACCATCTTATGTTATTGAACGTGTACAAACAATGGGCTGATTCTGATTTTAGCACACAGTGGTGTTATGAGAACTTCATACAATATAGGTAGGTAATTGTGTTTATAGCAAGTGGAGTGTTTAGCACCAGGGTATTTTGTGTTATTTATTATTGTTTTATCACGTCACTATTACAAATTAAACTATTGTGAGACAACCTCCTCCCAAAAATCCAAACAAACCCCCTAATCTTCAACTACTAGTGTAGTCGAAACAGCCACTTACTTTTAGGAAATATAAAAACAAATGGTTATTGACAGTTAATGGTTAAATTGCAGTAAATAAATAGAATAACTTAACAATGATAGCACTTTTTAAAAGAAAACTACCATGTAGACATCTCGCATTATATCTAGAAGTTTGGTTACCGTTACAAAGAGTCTGCTAATGCGCATGTCTGCGTCAGATAAACTCACAAACGTTAGTCTCGCCGTTGCCGTGTGTTTAGTTTAGAGTGTAGGCCTATTATACTTGTTTATTATTATAAGTAATAGTGCCATACGAATATTCTGGTACGATGTTCTGATAGCTCTTATACTTTTGTAATCATCAACTCTTATTTATAAAATACTATTAACAGAATTACTAGTATGTAGCTACCCAGATAATGTTTTTAATTGCCTAGTACTCAACCAATAGGTCGAGATTCGCCTGACGCTGTCAGGTACAAGCAATAAGGCTCACTTTCGCACGCTCTCCTGTGACGTAGGCCAAACTTCTAGATATAACACGAGATGTATAAATAACTTGACATTGAATAAAGAGACATAATGGGATCAAACATAGATATGTACTCAACAAATTTGTGAAAATTTCCATCGCCAATTTAAGGCTGCGTAGCATCTCTGCAATTATTTAAGACTCAGTTGCATTCCCGCATTTATTTAAGGCTTCGATGCATCTCCGCAAATTAAGGCTATGTAGCATCTCCGCAATTATTTAAGGCTCAGTTGCATTCCCGCATTTATTGAAGGCTCTGACACATATCCACAATTATTTAAGGCTCCATTGCATCTCCGCAATTATTTAAAGCTTTGTCGGATCTCCACAATTATTTAAGGCTCCATTGCACCTCCGCAAATATTGAATGGTACGTCTCATCTCCGCAATTATTTAAGACACAGTCGCATCCCCACAT